>SJYX01019428.1:160998-183325 GCA_006410675.1 Oreotragus oreotragus
ACAGTGTCAGACTTTATTTTTGGGGGCTCCAGAATCACTGCAGATGGTGACTGAAGCCATGAAATTAAAAGACGCTTACTCCTTGCAAGAAAACTTATGACCAACCTGGATAGTATATTCAAAAGCAGAGACATTACTTTGCCGACTAAGGTCTGTCTAGTCAAGGCTATGGTTTTTCCTGTGGTCATGTATGGATGTGAGAGTTGGACTGTGAAGAAAGCTGAGCGCTGAAGAATTGATGCTTTTGAACTGTGTTGTTGGAGAAGACTCTTGAGAGTCCCTTGGACTGCAAGTAGATTCAACCAGTCCATTCTGAAGGAGATCAGCCCTGGGATTTCTTTGGAGGGAATGATGCTAAAGCTGAAACTCCAGTACTTTGGCCACCTCATGTGAAGAGTTGACTCATTGGAAAAGACTCTGATGCTGGGAGGGATTGGGGGCAGGAGGAGAAGGGGACGACAGGATTAGATGGCTGGATGGCATCACCGACTCAATGGACATGAGTCTGAGTGAACTCCGGGAGTTGGTGATGGACAGGGAGGCCTGGCGTGCTGCGATTCATGGGGTCGCAAAGAGTCGGACACGACTGAGCGACTGAACTGAACTGAACTGGACTGAAACCACCAAGATGATGCTGGTCAGACCACTGATGATCAATCTGAAGATGACTGCTAGAGAGGACTGCTGTTTCTGCATGTTGGCTCTTTCCAGCAACCCGGCCTGTTTATTGGCTTTCGAGGGGCGAACAGCTGGAACTTCCCCCCACCCCCGCCCCGCCCCACCCTCTTTTGGTAACAATTCTCCCACATTATCTTCCAAGCCTGTCTCTTATACACATNATGACTGCTAGAGAGGACTGCTGTTTCTGCATGTTGGCTCTTTCCAGCAACCCGGCCTGTTTATTGGCTTTCGAGGGGCGAACAGCTGGAACTTCCCCCCACCCCCGCCCCGCCCCACCCTCTTTTGGTAACAATTCTCCCACATTATCTTCCAAGCTTCACTAAATTCTTACTGCTCTCTTCTGACACTCTTATGAGGTCTCACATATATCAACCAAATTGCCCTAACTTAAGGATGTAAGCATGCCACCATTACACAATCACTGAGATTTAGACCTAGAAGACCTCAGAAAAGCAGTGAGATAGCATCCAAAGACCATGGGTGGGGCTCCATTTCCCCTTATTGTTTAGTTATTTTTTTCATGTTTTCCCTTTGCGGGGGGTGCCCTCCCCAACAGACCTTCATCAGCCAGAATTAGTTCACACAGCCACTTAAGGGCCAATTGCAGGACAATCAACTGGGAGGAGTAAGACCTGACGTCCTCAAAGTAGTTATCCAAGCGAACTCAGTCCTTTAACGGGGCTGGAGGCAGTGGGTGACGAGGGGCCTGTAAATGAATTCCGCTTACTCTGTTGTCCTCATGCAAGCGAAGTCCCTCATATATATCTAACACAATTTACCCTAGCTTCATTTACCCCAGTCCCATCTTTTTTTTTTTTTTTTTGACATGCATGCCAGGCATGCTTCTACCAGTTAGCCTTTGCACAGACTATTTCTTCTCCCTGAACACTCTTCCCTAGACATTTGGCCCACATTCTAAGCCTTTGCTTAAATGTCATCCTCTTATTAAGGTCTTCTCTGACCAGCTACCGATAAATAGTCATTCCAATTCCTAATTTTTCCCATCCTTTTTACTATTTTTTTCCTTCACAATTATCACCTTCTAACCTGCTATGCAATTTACTGTCTCCACTAAAATGTAAACTCCACGAAGACCAGAATTTCTTATTCACTGATCCATCCCTTTCCTAAACTAGTACACGTCTGCCATTTAGTAAATCTACAGTAAGTGATGAATGTACACATGAAAGAATATTATTTACCCTCTAAACGATAGTGAGCTAAGAGTGCTTCACTCCGTGTAATCATAGCTCTCATAACTTTTTTAGGATTTTAGTCTTATTTTTTTACTCTTCCAAATTAAATCTATTATTTTCATTCAGAAAAGAAATTTAAGGTTAATCAGCATCTTTGCTTAGCATTTCTCTCATAAACAGACATTCCTTGTGAAAAATTTTCCTTTATTTTTTAAGATTGATCTAATGATAAACTTGGTCTTTTTATATTTGAAAATGTCTTTTCCACACTTGTTCTTGAAAGATAGTTTTGCTGGATTCACAAAAGTTAGTCAACAGTCATTTTCTCTAAGTACTTTGATGATGTAATTGTTTTCTGAGTTCATTACTGATTAACACTATACCATGCACTGGATTCCTGTATCTCTGGATTCCCATCTTTCATCTGTTGCAGATCATTCTTGGCCATTTTCTCTTTGGAATTGATCTCACTTCATCTTTTTGTATTATCTCACAAGATAAAAGGACAGCAAGAGTACACTATGAAAAATAAATACCCTTAAATTCAGGAGGAATTTAGGAAACAGACCAATTTTGTAAATGATATAAACTTCCAAAACTCACTCAAGAAGACATATATAATGTGAATACACCTATTATATAAATTTAATTTGGAGCTCAAAACATTTCCAAAATAAAAAACAGAGAAAGGAAATCTACAAAACAGTGACCCAACAAAAATCAAAGAAGTTATAGATTTGTTAGGTCAGTTCTCCTCCATTTGATCTAGAGTCAATATAATTTTGATTAAAATCTTTGTGGGCTTGTGTGTAGATGGTGAAAAGCTGATTCTAAAATTTATATGGAAAGGCAAAGGAACTATAAGAGCCAAAATCAATTCAAAAAAAAAAAACCCGAAAATTTGGATGACTAACAGTATTCAATTTCATCATGGTATTAAAAGGACAGACACAGTGATCAATGAGACAGACTTGAGTGCTCAGAAATAGACCCAGACAAAAAAAAAAAGTCAATTGATTTCTTGAAACAACTTTATTGAAGTATAACTTACATGATAAAATTTACTTGTGTACAGTGCATTTTTTTGAAAACTTGAGTTGAACCACCATCAATCGTCACAATCCTTTTTTATAGCATTTCCAGCACTTCAAGAAGATGCTTCATGCCCATCCGCAGTCACTTCTCATTTCCCCCGCAGGCAACTACTGATCTACTTTTGTCTCCATAGGTCTATCAACTGATTTTTTTGTTTCAATATTTATTTGGCTGCGCTGAGTCTTAGTTGTGGCATGTGGGATCTAGTTCCCTGATGAGGGATTAAAGCCAGGGCCTCTGCTTAGGGAGCAGGGAGTCTTAGCCACTGAACCACCAGAGGAGTACCCATCAACTGATTTTTGAGAAAGGTGTTATGGTGATGCAGCAAAGAAAGGATAAACATGTACCTCATACATTAAAATTAGCTCAAATGGGTCAAAGACCTAAACATAAAACTATACAACTTTGAGAAGAAAATGAAAATGCTGCATCTTGGGTTTGTTGATGAATTTTTAGATAACAGCATCAACAGCACAACCCATTAAAAAAAAACACTAACAAATCAGACACTGTCAAAATTTAAAACTTTTGCTATTTACCTTAAAAGACACTATTAAGAGAATGCATAGACAAGATAGACTGGGAGAAAACACCTGCAAAGCATGTATCTGATAAAAGACTTGTACTCATTTACTGAACTCTTAAAACTCAGTACACCTAATTTTTAAAATATAAGGAACAGATCTGAACAGATACTTCATCAGAGAAGACACATGTATGGCAAATAAGCATATGAAAAGATGCCCAACGTAATTTTTCACTGGGAAAATGAATTATTTCAACCACTATAAGATACCATTGCAATGGGAACCTTCATTCATTGCTGGCAGTAAAATGTCATAGTCGCTTTGGCAAGTTTGGCAGTTTCTTATAAAGTTAAATACACACTTACCAATGACTCAGCAATCCCATTCCTAGGTATTTACCCAAGCAAAATGAATTGTTTATATTAAAATTTGCACATGAATTTTAAATGACATTGATATGTCCATACAATGAAGTACTCAGCAATAGAAACAGAGCTACTGACTCACACAACACATATGAATTTAAAACGCATTTTGTTACGCACAAGTGGCTAGGCTTAAAAGGTTACAAACTGTACAATTCCTCAAATTTATATGACATTCTGGGAAAAGCAAAATTATAAGAACAGGTAAGTGGTTGTGAGGTGTAGGGTGAGGGGTTGAGTACAAAGGGGAATTTTTAGGGTGACAGAACCATTCTGGATAGTACAGGGATGGTGGGTGAACACATGCCATGCATTTGTCAGACCTGGTAGAGTGAATTTTATTATGTGGAAAAGATACAAAACTTTCTGGAGAAAATGAAAACTCTGCACTTTAGGTTTGTGACGTCAAGGGATCCCAGATGGAATGCAGAGTGTGACAAACGAATCTGTTTTGCAAATGTATAACTTCAATGAAAGGAACAATGAGTGTGACAAATGAATCTGTTTTGCAAATGTATCTTATAACTTCAATGAAGAGAACAATGAGCTGTACTAAGTTACTTTGGAAAATGTTTTGAGTGGATACTATTTAAGGTTAATAGAGAAGGCGATGGCACCCCATCAAGTGCTCTTGCCTGGAAAATCCCACGGACAGAGGAGTCTGGTGGGCTGCAGTCCATGGGGTCGCAAAGAGTCGGACGTGACTAAGCAACTTCACTTTCATGCATTGGAGAAGGAAATGGCAACCCACTCCAGTGTTTTGCCTGGAGAATCCCAGGGACCACGGAGCCTGGTGGGCTGCCGTCTATGGGATCGCCGAGTCGGACACGACTGAAGTGACTCAGCAGCAGCATTTAAGGTTAAAGACCAAAAAAAAGTACTTAAAGGAACACTATACCTTAGTTGGTCAGTCTGTTTCTCACAGGGGTACAACATGGTTATTCTGAAACCACTGTATAAGTATTCCAGGGTTCAACAAATAAGCAGATAAACTGTAGATAAAAGGAGCCAGGTTTCTCAGAATGAAACTTACTGTGCTGAATGAAAATCAGTTTAACTGAATATGCCTACAGATAGAGCTAAACATAGACATGTGTGCCCATATACTGGTCAGTGTACATATTTATATCTCTTAGGTCATTTCACTGAAAAGGCGAAGGCAAGCCCACCTAAACCCCCATCTTGCTTTCTCAATGCCATTCTGCAAGAAAGGAACCAAGGCTCCTTGGGGAAATAGCTAATTCTAGGGCTGGCATCCAGGTAACACCTACAGTGCTAGAAAGTAAGATCAGTCTTAAAAAAAAAAAGTTCAAGGATTTAGAGGCCAGCTTCAATGAGCTCTCAATAGGCAAAGCTAAACAATTTGCAAAACAAAATATCAGGTATACTGAACTCTGACTCAAAAGTATAAAATAAATAATCATGCTTACATACTAATATAAACAAATGACCAAATGAAAGGAACAAATCTTTTAGTATAAATTTAATTGGAGGCTACTTTACAATATTGTATTGGTTTTGCCATACATCAACATGAATCCACCACGGGTGTACACATGTTCCCCATCCTGAACCTCCCTCTCACCTCCCTCCCCACCCCATCCCTCTGGGTCATCCCAGTGCACCAGCCCCGAGCACCGAGCCTGGACTGGCGATTCGTTTCACATATGATAATATACATGTTTCAATGCCATTCTCCCAAATCATCCCACCCTCTCCCACAGAGTCCAAAAGCCTGTTCTTTACATCTGTGTCTCTTCTGCTGTCTTGCATACAGGGTTATCGTTACCATCTTTCTAAATTCCATATATATGCATTAGTATACTGTATTGGCATTTTTATTTCTGGCTTACTTCACTCTGTATAATAGGTTCCAGTTTCATCCACCTCATTAGAAACAATTAAAATGTATTCTTTTTACTGGCTGAGTAATACTCCATTGTGCATATATAGAAGTGAAGTTGCTCAGTCGTGTCCGACCCTTTGCGACCCCATGGACTGTAGCCTACCAGGCTCCTCCCTCCATGGGATTTTCCAGGCAAGAGTACTGGAGTGGGTTGCCATTTCATTCTCTAGGGGATCTTCCCAATCCAGGGATTGAACCCGGGTCTCCCTCACTCCAGGCAGACGCTTTAACCTCTGAGCCACCAGGGAAGCATAGAACAAATCTTTAAAAGAAAATTTGTAAAGAATATACTGCTCCTTCCCTTTGAGGGTGGGCTACGTTGAGTAACTCTTTCAAAAAAAAAAAAAAAAAAAAAGAGTATGGAAAGTGAAAAACCTGCAGACACCATCACTGTAACCAGTGAAGAGACGTCACTGGGAACGTCTGACTATGTGACCCCCAATTTGAGGCATGTGAAAGGGCGCATGGCGTCTGTGAACCACAGCCTCCAATCTGATAAAACCCCAGATGAGCCCACTGTGAGGGCCAGCCCACTAAATAACCAAATAGTGCTCTTCACAGCCTTAAGGTCAGGAAGGACAGATACTGTCAACAGACTGGAGGAGACAGAGGCAGTGATGACTAAATAAATGCACCATGGTGCCTTGGACACAGTCCTGGAACAGAAGAGAACATCAGAGGAAAAATGGGTGAAAATCAAACATAATCTGTATTTTAGTAAACAGTATGGTACCAATGTTAATTTCTGAGTTGTGACAAAGGCATCATAGATTATATAAGGTGTTAACATTAGGGGAAGCCTGTGGAAAGGTATAGGGAATATCTCCAGATTACCTTTGCAATTTTTCTGCTAATTTGAAATTATTGTAAAATTCGTTTGTTGTTGCTTTTGTTTTTTCTTTTAAAGTATAGAAGCCTCAGTAATGAAAGCATGCTTGTATTTTAAATCATGAAAGGGACTTAACAGAAGATTATACACATTTTCATAGCAACTTGATCAACACCACAGTTTATTTGTAAACATATTATAGTGTCAATAATCAAATTGACAACACTTTATACATTTCATTGTATAATATTAACATCATACCAGAAAAAAATCCACTGTACTCAGTTACAGTTTTGGTATTTTAAAATCTTTAAATACAAACTGTATTTGAAACACTGAACATAAAAGAGAAACACAAATGGCAGAGAAAAGTGGAAACAAGTGAAAGAAAGCACTATTCCTGAAAAACAAAAAACACACAATCATCTGATTACAATTTTAAAAGAAAAAAGGAATTAAGGAAGTAAGATGACCTTAACAACATAAAGTCACATTTCTTCAGACCTATATGAAAGGTGAAATTGTACCATACTAAATTCTATGTCTTTTTTCTACATTTCTTTTTTCTCTTGGTTTCTGAAGTTTGCCAATGGTTTAAGCTACATTAAGAACAAAAAAGAGGGGAGGGAGCACAAAGCCAAATGAAATTTAAATGTCTGCAGAAAAACTAGATAAAAATTCTTTCATAAATTTTCTTTGGCAAATAATAAATTCTGTATTTTACCTTTTTTGTTGAATAGGATCAACACATAAGATTTAAGCAATGCATCTCGACATGAATTAAATATATGAATGAAACAAAACCAAATCCACAAAGTAAAGCATAAAAGTGGCTTTCACGTTTTGCTAATAGCTCTAAAAATGCAGATTCTCCATCTTTAAAAGTATGAGAGGTCTTCAGCTGGAAGTAGACTCTCCTCATTCACATGAGAAACCAGAGGTGAGCACGTGCTTTTTTTTGTACTTTCCCTAAAATTCATGATCATTATTAGGTTCCATTTCTTCCTCTATTATCCCTCAAAGGAAATATAGCAGCAAATCACCCCCCTATTTTAAGTTTTAAATTCACCAACAACAGGGTTCACTACCAACTACAAACATTCAATGCTTTATTAGTGTACATGTCATCACCATAGGCTTAGCTTGTTAATACAGAAATAAATAAAATAACTACAGTTAATCTGAACAAAGCAAGTGAGATTAAAGAGCCCCTGATCAAATGAAATACTTACAACAATCAGGTGAAAAACTATAAAAGTTACATACATACCTAATAGCACTAGGAATGTACAATATCAATTATTGGAAAAATAAATGAGTGATTCACAGTTATAAGAAATTATTTTAATATTAGTATTTTTCCTTTTATAGACAAACATTTATAACATACACTTGGTTTCCACCTCATATAAGACAAAGGAGAATACTAAACGTTACTGCATTTACCCCAAACCCAGCAATGACTGTGCCACAGGTAACCTGCTTCAAAACAGGTTGAATAGGCAGGCCGTGGCACTGAATCATGGCTAACAGTTTTAAGAAAGACAGCGATTTCCAGAAGTATGTTAAATACACAAGTATCAGTTCTATAAATAACAACAATTATCAGCAAAAATGTTCAGGTTTAACCTTCCCAAATTTTCTAATGCTTTAAATATTTTAGATATATGCTGTTTGACCAGTTAGTTTGGTTACAGTTTTAATCTAGCAAACCGTTATTCTATGAGAAGAGCTAAACTATAACACTGCACAAACTTCCCAAGGAAGGTAACTCGAAAAACCTAAAAAGTGATTCCAATTATTCTAATTAACAGTTGAGATACTAAAAGAATCAAGGACTCAAGAAAAACATTTTGAAATTACTCGATTTTTCTTTATCATTTTGTCTAAAACTAGTCACGTAAATTTAAGATCCAAATTGCCTAACAATGTGTCCTCACAAGCAGGTTTGTCACTAAAATGTTTTGATCAGAAGACATAGTCTCAATGCCTCTAAATGTAATTCTAAGCTAAAATCAAAATCCTTGGTTTGAAACTTCCAATTCAATTCCATAGCAACTCATGGGTAAATGAGTCAGGGAGAAAACATGCAGCAGCCACAGCTACAAGAGTGGAAAATAAATTCTATCTTTCCATAAAGACTCTATGAAAATATAAAGCCCCAAATGAGCGACAACGCAAGTCCACATATAAACACTGTTTAAAAATAGAATGTTTCCCAAGCTTCTTACGAGATGTCAATGTATAGTCATAGTCTGCGTTAAGATCTTCTTAGTCAACGTTAAGCCATACCTAACTATGCTGATTTGCATACCTTCAACAATGTTCAATTGATATACATAATTTACAAACATCCACAGCAATTCGTAATGCCCCATCAGATCATCTCTCAATAATGGATGTTAACAGTTTTATATTTTTTCTACTTTAAATACCAAGAAGCCTTTTCAGAGGAAGAGTTCCACCTCTTCCCATGATCCCTTAAAGAGTAGGTAACAAAATATAAAATTAAACAAGATTTATGTTTGATAAACTAACATATAAAATTACCATTGCAATATTCATAGTGACTGCTTATAAACGTAACAGTCATCATAAAGCCTATAAAGTATATCCTCAGTTTTATAAAAGAAATGCAGATTGTCTCAAGGTAAAAAATACAGTGCAGGCTGCTAAAAAGCTCTGTTGCATTAAGAGGTGCAGGAATGAGGAAAACTTCCGAAAACATGAACAAGTTCCCCAAACTTTAACATCAGTTAAGCATGAATTGCACTGCAGCAGCAGGAAGCTTTTTAGTGGCTGGCACTATAAAGCTAACGTTAAGAAAGAAAAAAGGCAGAAAGGGTGGGCAACAAATGATGTAACCAAATTATTGCAAATGGAGATTAGCAATAAGAAACGACGAGGGTGATCGTCCACTCCACTCCGTTAAGATACCATCTTTAAATACTAAGTTCTTTGCAGGAAGGGGGACTCCCATGTCAGCACAGGATGACTGTGAAAGCAAACTTGGGAAACTGGCCTCGGTGTGAACATCCAGTGTTGAAGCACCTTCCTAGAGAGAGCGAGAAACAAGACAAAAAAATCCTACTCAACACTTTACCAAACCACTTAATTCAGCTAATGGTTACCTAAGAAATGTTTATGAATGCAGAGCACTATAGGAGATGCAAAGATGTACCTCATGAACCCCAAATAATCAACGACTGGTGTTAACATATGCAGAAATGACAAATACACTCAGATGACAATAAGTACTTTGAAATAAAGAGAAGTAACAGGTTATGAGAATAAGAAAAATTTCTTAGATAATCTACAAAAACCCTCATGCAACATTAAGCACTAGAACAATCCATCATTCACTCCCAGGGCTCTCAGACTCACACATTCAGCACAGACTTCTTGGAACTCCAGGCTCCAGTCTCCTCCTATCCAACATCTATCTTTGGATGTTTCACCATAAATTTCACACTTGACATGTCCATAACCAAACTTAAATTTTCCCCCACCAGGTCCTTCCTCTACTAAATGCATCAAGCTAGTCAAGAAGTATGAAAATTACCTTCATTCTTCCCTTCCTTACCATAGCCTCGATCTTTCCTCACATTTATTTAATCACTACATTCCCTCATACCTCCAGCATGTATCCCAAAGGAGTTTACTTGATTCATTCACCACAGCCAAGGCCACCAGTCTCCACTGAAGTTCAGTCCTCACACCAAAGTGAGGTGCAAAAGTGTGAAAATTTGTAAAATCTTGTATCTATTTATTGCATCCAATAAAAACTGTTTTTGTGTATGTTTTATAACATACACAATTTATTATATTACAGGTATAGCAGTAATAAACAAACCTTTACTGGAGATACACTTTTTTAAATGAAAAAGGTGTTCATCTATCAATATCTCTCACTACAGTTATTACAACAGTCTCCAAACTTGTCTTATTTCTCAGCTTCTGTTTTTAATCTATTCTCTAAACAGTAACTAATCTTTTTTAAAAAGTCAATTAGAAATAATGTCATTCCCTGTTATAAGTCTTTAATACTAAGAGTTTCTCTTTGCAGTAAGCATAAAACACATTTTTTCACATACCCTAGAAGGCCCTTTGCTCCTCATCCACCTCACCTCTTGCCCCTACCCTACTTTCACAAGGCTTCTGCCACACTGGTCCTCTCGTTTCCTTGTAGGCTGAGTGCCTTCCTCACACAGGACTGACATCGGCCTGGAATACTTCTTCCTGTTCTTTAGATTTCAGCTGATACAACACCTCTACCTTTTAAAATTTGGTCTGCCTTTAGATTCTATCAAATCTGAAGGGGTTTGGCTCCTTTAAGACACACATATTGAAATTTGTAACTGCTTGTATATTTCAGGGTTTCCTTGACTAGCTCTCACACAACACTTAAGCTCCATTAGTGTCTTAGTATACTGCTTCCCCAGCACCCTGTAAAGGCTCTGGCATAGAGCTGACTCAAGTATTTATTGAATGAATGAAGCCAAATTCCAAAATACTAATTTCATAATGTTAGAACAGGTATTTCTAACAGAAAATATTCCATTCTAAAAGTTTATCTGCAAATCAAGCCTACGGTATCCATTCTCTCCTCGGGGGTAAGACAGAAGCTCTAGAGCACTGGCTTTCACTACCGTAACAGTCAGTCCCATCTCATTAATCACTGCGCTGGGGAATCACTGCAGTTATTAATGGAAGTGCACTGACTCAAGAGGGGACTTCCCTAGTGCCTCAATGGTAAAGAACCTGCCAGCCAATGCAGAAATCACAGGTAAAATTCCTGGGTCAGGAAGACCCCCAGGAGAAGGAAATGGCAACCCATTCCAGTATTCTTGCCTGGGAAACCTCTTGGAGAGAGGAGCCTGACGGGCTACAGTCCTTGGGGTCACAGAGTTGGACATGACTTAGCAACTAAGCAACTGACCCAAGAACCAGAACCTAACAGGGTACATGGCCCATGGCAGATGCTTAAAACACTTCTGTTAAATGAAACACCAGCACTAGAACAGACAGCTCAAGCCTCCTAGAGGCCTGGCCAGTGAAATCATGTGTAAGCCAGTTAACTTTCTGAATTTCAGTGTCTTCATTTATACATAAAAATTACAACTTATTTCATGTCTTACTGATGTGGAGACTCAGCACAAACACAGAAGTGTTTTGGACACTATAAAAGCTCTATGCAAATACACCTTGGGTTTTTTTTGTTTTTTTGTTACCTGGAATGAGTGAACAAAGTTAAGGACTTGTAGAGACAGTTTTCTACTGGAATGTAAGAGGTTTTGAAGGCTGAAAAAAAGGGGAAAAGTTTAAAACAAATAAGAACTAATATCTTATGAGAGTTTAATTTTAATAAACATGTTAATGTATGTATATACATCTCAATTAATCACATAATTTTTTTAAAAAAATTCCAATGATTCTCATCAATGAAATTTCTGCTTGTTTTAATAATATGGAGTAAAGATGCATTAAAAAGACCATTTCGAAATAAAATATCATGTACAACCAAAATTAGAAAATTACTGTTAAAAGGAAAAGTTTAAACTACTACCAAATATAAATGTTAAATGCAAGAACACTTTAAAAATAAAAATGTAGGAACACATTTTCAATTGTAAATTGGTAACATATGTAAACTGGTAACCACTATAGTGGCAATCATTAAAGCTATATAGTATTTTTACCTTTTTATTCATGTATATTATTTTATTTTCAAGATAGTTATTAACATTATTTGTCAATTAAATACCTTAAATTTTCTTATACAAACTACATTAGGCCAATTAAATTATTTATTCTCCAACTTTGTTTTCCTAAATAACAATGTCAAGGATGTCTGTAGATACCACCTTTTTCTAAGCCACCCACCATGATCATCAGATTTAGTGATACTCTTCTCTGCTAACCAGACTCAGGACCCTTACCATGCTGCCTCTCAGCAGCTGCTCCTAGCCGATCGGAGTGAGCATACAAGATAAAACCTACTTGTCATGACTGATGAGTAATGTATGTTCGTTTAGAAAATGTGGCAACTGAAGAAAATTTAGAAAGTCAGACATAATTCTACTTTAGGAGATAATCATTACTAACATAATTTGAGTTGTGTATGTTGAGAGAGAAGTGCACAGGAGATATTTCTATAGATATTTACATATTTAAAAAAGCTAGGTGCACACAGTTATATAGGTATGCCCATTTAATCCATACTCTCGCCAAATCTGAGTAATTCAGTATCATTAACCAAAACGTTGAGTCCAAAATATCTGCATGTGCCTAATTTCTGAGGGACTGAACTTTAATTTTAAAATACACAGCAAAACTTTTAAACGAGCCATCTTTACTCAATCAATGAACAAGCATGTGTGAAATAAGAGAGAGTAAGGTACAGCAACTAATACTGAGAGCTTAAAAAGTCTCACACATGAAAAGATGACAGCAGACAGAAACCCTCACCTCTCTTTCCTGCAAAGGCCATGGGTAGCAATTTTTCTGCAGACCTTCTGGTTTAATTCAGAACTAAACAGTGGAATCCCAAAGCACAACTCCAGAGGAACCCAATCTGCTTCTGTTGTGGCAACTACAAAAGGGTACACAAAGTTATGAATCGTGTATATTTCATGTACTGTGGCTGACCAGGGTTTAACTGGTCAGTCTGATCTCTGGTCAGAGATCCAGAGATTTTCATAGATTCCTCCTGCTTCCACTGACACCCACGTGGGTTTAGCAGGGGAGAGGACTCAGAGGGGCGTCAGTGAATCTCTGAAACAGGAAATAATGTTTTTTGAGTATGTACATGCTTCTGGGAAGAAGACACAAAGCTTTCATCAGACACTCAAAGTGGCTTTTTACACCAGAAAAAAAAAAAAAATCTAATTCAAAACATCTACAAGATGAGAGAATTAACATAGGAAAAATGAAACACTTTTTATTTTCATGTCACATTTTATAATATTTTAATTATTCTAAATATATAAAAATGTTTCCTAGAAAATACTTATGAAAAGGTCCATTATAATAAGAGCAAATGATATCCAAACAGTATCATTTGCAAAAGGATTAAACCTCAGAAATTAGTCAGAGATTACAAATAATTTTTAAAGCCTTACCAGAGTCTTGCTTTGCAGCTGAATCTAGAGTTGCTTCCTCAATGACCATTTCAAATGACTCTGTGCTCCCATTCACATCTGAGCCTGAAGCCAAATCAGGTTCTCCTTATAATTGAAGGGCAAACACAATAAATATTAGGACTCTAGAAGTTGGTATACATTGTTGATAAGTCAGTCCTAACAGAAATAACAATGGAATATAGTGAATGGTCTTTAGCCTAAAGAAGTTGTTAAGTGGGGGACAATTTTGTCCCACAGGAAATATTTGGCAATTTTGACAAGGTTTGGTTGCCATGAATGGGGACAGGGATGTTACTGATATCTAAGGATCCTAAACATCATTCCTGTGGATAACAGGTCAAGCCACAGCCTGTTGAGCCCTACTCACCATGACCAGGAACACTGGCAGCTATGTTGTGCCATCTTCCTATAGGAGGAAGCAGGGCTTTCAGGTGCTTTCTTGTGCTTCCAGATGTGATGCATAATCGCTCCATCTCGCCTAACCCGTTTCCCTGTACCCTGACAATGTAGAGTTCCAATACCTTGGTTAAGTAAAATCTAGGATCAACCAAAGTGAGTTGCAGCCAGCTTCCCTGGTGGCTCAGAGGTTAAAGCGTCTGCCTCCAATGTGGGAGACCCAGGTTCCATCCCTGGGTGGGGAAGATCCCCTGGAGAAGGAAATGGCAACCCACTCCAGTATTCTTGCCTGGAGAATCCCATGGATGGAGAAGCCTAGTAGGTTACAGTCCATGGGGTCGCAAAGAGTCGGACACGACTGAGCGACTTCACCTCACCTAAACATCCTACAATGCACAGGACGGTCCCCCAGAACAAAGAATTACCCAGCTCAAAACATTACTAGTACTGAGGTTGTGAAGCTTTAGCCTAAAAAAACAAGATTCACAAGGCAGAACACAAGTTTAGACCTTCACTTCATTACTGAAGTCATTTCTGTCCCCATGGAAACATGCAGTCTGATTACATCGTTCCCTTTCAAAATACTTTTGACTCCCTATATCTTTCAGCATGATACATCCTCTGAGATCCTCTAGATCTTACCCATTACTTCTCTACTCTCTTCTACTGCTTCTGCTGCTAAGTCACTTCAGTCGTGTCCGACTCTGTGTGATCCCGTAGACGGCAGCCCACCAGGCTCCCCTGTCCCTGGGATTATCCAGGCAAGAACACTGGAGTGGGTTGCCATTTCCTTCTCCAATGCATGAAATGAAAAGTGAAAGTGAAGTTGCTTAGTCATGTCCGACTCTTAGCGACCCCATGGACTGCAGCCCACCAGGTTCCGTCATCCATGGGATTTTCCAGGCAAGAGTACTGGGGTGGGGTGCCATCGCCTTCTCCCGTACTCTCTTCCACTACAGTCCATCAAACTCTTCTGGCCAAGATAAGCTACTCGCTTGCCTGATGCCCTCTGCCTAAAGCTGCTACCCTCCAAATAAACAACAATCACCTATGCGTAGATAACACCTCATTTTTCAAAATTCAGTTCAAACTTTACCTTCTCTAATAGGGTCTGATAGCTCAGCTGGGCTGAGATAAGCCTTGCCGTCCTGCTTTAGCACTTTAAGGAGCCCCCTGTATCTTAGTCTCTTAACATTACACAGTAGGCTGATTCAGTTGCTTATCTCTCCCCCAAGGTTTTTTACTCCTTGAGAGAGTGAAGTCGCTCAGTCGTGTCTGACTCTTTGCGACCCCATGGACTGTAGCCAACCAGGCTCCTCTGTCCATGGAATTTTCCAGGCAAGAATACTGGAGTGGGTTGCCATTTCCCTCTCCTTAGGTAGGTCTTGGTAATAGAAATATCTCCAGCACCTAAGCAGGTATTTTGTAAATGTGCATAGAATGAATGAAATAAAACATGACAACTCTAGTAACATTCTTTGAAATGACTAATCCACAGCCCTCTTCTCTAAAAATGCTCCTGTGATACCTGGCAGTCAACTGTTGAAAGTTACCCAACTCCTCTGGCCAAAGGTATATGGACCAGGAGTGACTACCTAATTCAATTCACTAGATGGCTAGCAATTAATCATATTCTCTCAGCATTTCAAAGGAAGAGGTTCAGTGAATATGATCGATGATATGGAGATCTGAATTAAAAAATTCCCTAGCGTTGTGGACCACAGGTGACACCATGGCAACCAAAGCCACATACAAGCCAAAATTACGACAGAGCAGAAAACAATTAGTAATGAGAAGGCGATTTGAAAATGGATCTTTAAAAAGAAAGGTATCTAAGGAAAATTAGCTATCGTCAATATGCAAGACGGGTTGGAGACAGAAGAATGAGGCCAGGAAGACTAAGCAGGAAATAGTTGCATTAAAACGTGTAAAATATCAAGACTCAGACTAGAACGGTAGTTACAGAGAATTAAAGAGAGAGGGAAAGAATGAATATAAGACATTTCTAAAGACTAACTCACAGAACTAACTAGGCTGAGTGGGAAAGGAGAAGGATGAGACAAAAACATGATTTTTAAGGCCTGCATAACTGAGACAATGGTGCCTCCAACAGAAAGAGGAAAGCTGAAGGGGAAAACTATTCAACCTGGTTTGAAAATAATTTTACCAAGACTAAAGTTTTGAAACCATTACCCCATAAAGGAGCTTAATTTAAAGCCTATAAACAGAAATATGACAGTAAAGGGCTAAACACAATAACCATTCTGTATTCCAGCCCCAGGTCATCACTTCTTTACTCATGCACTTAGTATTCTCTCTATCTGAATAACTGATAATTGTCCCAATGACGTCAGAGTATTTTCAGTGGAAAAACATTAAGTATTAAATAAGTCCCCCACAAAGTCCCCATGCTTTTTAAATATTAAGTTTGTGATACACTCAATGCCAGTTATCTTAACTCAAAGGACACAACTATTGGCTAACCTCTCTCATCAGAAGCATCACTGAGTTTTCTGTTTGCAAGCTGGCTAGAAGCATTCAACATGGTGACATATCCACAAAAATGCTGCAAGTCCACTTTGTTCCTCAATGTCTGCAATGCTTTGTGAACACCCATATTGACACGAGTAAACTCTAAGAACAAAGAGTTGACATCAATTATAAGTCAATAGTTTTACAACAAAACACCCAAAACTTAAATACACTTTCCTTTCGTTAACATCAAACAATACTTAGAACTACTTTTATATTTTATCAAAATTGATTCCGAAGAATAAATATCTGTAAAAGGATGCTGTACATATAAAATACTTTACAGACCTCAGAAGGCAATTGTTGTAACAAAACAATTTACCCTCTAAGTAAACAAACATGGCCTGTCAATGGCAAATTCTCTAGGCTTCTCTTTGTACTTCCATTCTGCCTTAAGTATTTATACTTTCTCCCCTGGATAAGGAAATGGCAATCCACTCCAGGACTATTGCCTGGAAAATCCCATGGACAGAAGAGCCTAGTAGGCTACAGTCCATGGGGTCGCAAAGAGTCGGACACGACTGAGCGACTTCACTTCACTTCAGTGGGGCTTCTACCAGGAAATTCCATATTGAATCACATTTTTTATTTTTTAAGAAAAGTAAAAGTATTCTACTTGAAATTATATCCCTAATAAATTATTTAACTATCAGCTCAAGTTCTCATAAATATGTCAACTTACAAAAGAGAAAGATGCTCTATAGCCAAATACGAATATTTCTCTTTTTTACAATTTTCACAATAATCTCCAAAGGCAAGAGAGTAACTGATCAGCTCTCGAGATTTTATTATTTTTAAGATCTTGTTGTCACTATCCCGTAATTTCTGAACAATTAATTTGTCCACAGAATTTATAAAGTATCAGAGGATTAACTAGCAAAGTTTAGTTGCAGAGAAATACTTATTTCTGAATATGGGCTCTATTTTGGAGGAGAAAACTCTCCTCTTCAAATTTTGTACACGCTTATTTCACAACAGCCAAAGGAGAGTACTTAATTTCAAATGTGAAGCATTTACAGCCTACTCATGTGAAAAGGAAAAAATACTTATGTAAATCCTCTTCTTTTTTCCCTGCTTTAGGGCAGGAGGGACAATGGTGACTAACATTTTGGAAGGAAGTTCTTATATGAATTAACAAAAGTTAAATTACTTGAATGATTCATTGCTCTCTAAAATTCCAAGCAATATGACTCTAAGAACAAGAAAAACAGATTCTAGATTGACAATTTTGAATGGAGCAGGAAACATAGGTGCTGAAGATACTTTCTTAATAATCAACAGAGGAGAGATGTTTTGCATTACACAAAAGAATGAATTTGCTTTTATAGAATTTCCCTGAGCATCTTTCATCAAATGTATTACAGCTCACAATTCTAGAAAGGAGTAACATTAAACAGGCCTTTTCACCCTTGAACCTAGAATCAGCTTAATTTAACTCAGCCTCTACAATTCACTCAAGTCCTCTCTAGCAGGAAAAATAAAATTTTAAAGCAATTTTAAATTATTTATTCATTTTAAATTGGGTTTTGTTTAAAATGTTTTCTCATTTTCTCTAAGGACTCTAGATTGGGAACTTGTAATATTTAGAACAAACTTAAATCAAAACACACTGACCATTAATAAAACAAATTTCAATTTGTTTTTGCTAAAAACAAATGCTGAATCAGGAATACACAAGTTCTCTGTAAACTATAAGTTAATTTACAAATGTCCACTAGTGTCCTTAGAAGCCCCATAAAAATCATTAAATAAAAGGACTGTAATAATATTGGGGGAAAAAAAATCAACTTTCTAAGCATAAAATCCTTCCTGTGACTTGTATTCTCTGCCATCCTACGAACAAATAAACAATAAAAGTAAACATACAGAAAAGCTGGTCTTCCATCTAAGTAGCTGCCTACTTATTCTTCATCTGCAAGACAGACTAGTATTCCTTCTCGTCCTAGGTGCTAAATGAGCCTAACCCTATTAGTTCTTTGTGGGAAAAGGCATGTGACAGAAAACTACCTTTCCCAATACTCTTTAAAAGCGGAATGATTTTAAGACCCTAGAACTTAAAAAGTTTAAGAATTTACTTCTTGCTATGCTTCCACTGATTGACAAGACTGATTATAAAGAAGTCAAATGGATACAATTTGAAAGTAAGGTACCTCCTTGTAGTTCTGTCTCATCAAATGGGAAAGGTATGTGGACAGTTTCTCCTATCCCATGCAAACCATGTCCCTAAACATGAAAAAACACAAGTTGAAAGGTATATGTGAAACCTGTATTTCCAACAGTAGACACTCAAATGATGATTAAAACTGTGCCTCATGATAGTGTATTCCACCTTAATACTCCATCAAAATGCTCTCAATAATTCTCTGCTTCTCTAGCAAGTAAACATAATCTTAAATCTTTATTAACCTATTAAGGCAATGTGTCTAAAGTGAGGGTACGGGTTAGTGAAAAAACAGGTCAATCAGGTGTCTGCTGAGTGAAGCCTGAATGAGATCCTGTGCATTCATGAGGGTTAGCTGTAGGACTGAGAAAGAAAAGTGATGGAGGATCCCTGAGTTTCCTGGCACGCTGCGAATTAGGAGTGCAAATCTCAAAACCCTGCACTGAATGACACATATTCAAAATGACTTGCTGCAGCACTGTAACTGTATACAATCAGAGACAACCAAAATGCCTGTCAGCAGGGGACTGATGAAATAAATCAATGTGCATATTTTCAAGGCAGCTGCAAAA
The DNA here is from genome assembly GCA_006410675.1 of Oreotragus oreotragus. Lineage (NCBI taxonomy): Eukaryota > Metazoa > Chordata > Mammalia > Artiodactyla > Bovidae > Oreotragus > Oreotragus oreotragus. The sequence continues at coordinate 180,461 of SJYX01019428.1, forward strand.
AAAGGACGCTCTCTACAAAATGAAACAGAAAGATCTCCAGTTGCTAAGTGGAAAAAGCATGGGGCATATCTGTATGTAATTGCTTGCATGTGTATAAAGAAATTCTAGAAGGGTACAGCAGAAACAAATGTGGTTGTCTGATTTGGAGGAGAGTCAGGGAGTGGGGACTGGACAGAGTGTTACGAGGGCAGTGATACTCTTCTCTGTGTATCTTTTAATAGTGTTTTATTTTTGAAACGTGAACTTACTATCAATTCAAAAGTTAAATTGAAAAAATCTATGAATCTAACCCACCTCAGTCCCATGTTACAAACAATTGATTCCTCACATTCAAATAATTACAGTTGTGAATGATAAGCATAAGGTATTTTACTTTATGCTTATACAGAATCATTTTAATAGAAAAGTTAACACTGGGGATCTATACATTCTTTCCCTTTAAAGAAGATCCACACATTAATCAAATTCAAGATACGTTGATGCAAAAGAAAAATATAATTTGAGGGGGAACAAAATCATATTCATTTACTTGGTTCATATAACAACTTGAATGTTTCTAATATCTTGCTTCTATTCTATTGATACATTTATGATTTCAATTCTAAACAAGATGGTTATTATTTACAAGAACACGGTTTTAATCAAAAATCTTAATTTTGCTGTTTTAAGTTCCAGTAAAGGTAAATCTTTTTTTCCATAAAATAAGAGACATTCTTTTTAGAAAAGGCAAAACTCCTTAACAGTTTATAACTCCTCTCACTCTACTTTCACCACCATTGCCACTGTAGTGAACTTTTTGAGATGTTCCGATGTACTAAACACAGGTCTAGAGCATTTTATGTTGATCCCCCATCTCAGTCATTCTTTTCAACAATCATATAAAGGTAAGACCTTTTATTATCTCTAATTTGCAGGTGAAGTCACTGAAGTTGAAGGAACTTAGTTAACTTATCCAATTTAGCCAGTACATGGTGGACTCCAGATGTGAACTCAGGCGGTCTGACCCCTCAGCTCACGTCCAGCCCATCCTACTCCGTTATCTTCGCCACCCCCTACACTTCATGTCTGCCCTCCTAGCTAATGCATCCTCTCACAGTTTCTACTACTGCCCATGTGCTGATGCTGACACTCAAGTCAATCTCTCTTGTTTGAGCTCTCATTTGAATCTCAGAATATTTTCAAGTACCGCCTAGATATTTCTACCACCCAAATGTCCCACAGGCCCAAAACACGCCACGCTCATCTGCTCCCATAAACCAGCTCTTCCTCCTGTGTTCTCAAGTGTGCTGCCACTGTTCTTCTACCTTCACAAGCCAGGCTCCTGAGGAATCCCTCTTCCTCTCCCCGCCTCCTTCTCAGAGATCTGATCAGTCCTATTTATTTTGTATTTGTAAGAATTCTTCCTTTTCATTCTTATTACCGCTTCCCTAAGCTAGGCTGTCCTCATCTTTTATGTGGCCTCCAAGACTGCATGCTAATCCTATCTTTTCCCACCCAGTCATTCTCAACAGTCTTCAGGCTGATCTTCTAAATCGCAACTGACCATGTTAATCCCTTGCTCAGCACCCTTCACTGGCTACCATGGATCTAAAGGGAAAGTCTAAGCGCTACGGTAGGACAATTAAGGTGCACTGCCCTCCAGGGCAGGGCCTGCCTACTGCTCCAGACATATCTCTGATCACCATCCATCACACTGCAGCCCACCCCTTAAAATGACAGCTCACAGCTGTCACAGCTCACAGGTCCGAGCACATGCTCCCACTTCATATTCCTATTCATTTATTCAACAAACACTTACTGAGCAACTTCTGCGAGCCAGGCACTATTCCAAGCACTAGGGAACTAGTTATGAAGAAACGAAAAAACTCTCTACCCAAGGATTTATTCATGCTAACCGTACCTCTCTGCCTGGCTTACGCTCCTCTAAATCGGTCTTTTATACCTAGCCCAGGTCTCATTTTCTCCGAGGAGCTCACCCTAAGCCTCTGTCCTTGCCCAAAAGCTAGAAGGTACTTCTCTTTAACACTTCCCCTATAACTCTCTCTAACCCTCAGCTAAAAACTGGAAGCAACTGCTTACACAACCTTTCCCATCAGAATTAAGTTCCCTGAAGACAGGGACCATGTCTCATTTGTAAACCCACATTAATTAGTACAGACTATGGCAAGTACAACTGCCAGTTCAATGAATTAATGCTATCTTTACAGAGAAACTATTATGTACCAGGAAGAGTGCTGTACTCTTCACACACACACCTTCTCATTTCATTCTCTCAGCAATTCTAAAGCTAAAAATGCTTCCTTTGGCATTAGCTCTTACCTTGTTGTTACACAGTAGATATTACCATCCCCATTCTGCAGATGGGGGAAACTAAGTTTAAGAAGAGTACCTCTAAAATGTTACATACCACTTCACACCAGCTAGGGTGGTTATAATTAAAAAACCAGGTAATACCAAGGGCTGGAGGGAATGTAAAGTCACTTTGGAAAACAACCCAGCAGTTCCTTAAACAGACAACACATAAAGCTACCACGTGACTCCAATTTCCACTTCTAAGGATATACCCCAAAGAAGTGACAACATGGCCACTTCGACAACAGGAAAGCAGCCTGTATATGATTCCATGTATCTGAAATGCCCCAAACAGGCATTCTACAGAGACAGCAAGTGTTGGGGGTGGGGGGTTGGTGCAGTCAGAGTGGCACAGGGGAAAAGGAAAATGTTGTAGCACTGAGTGTGGTGCTGACTGTAGACAACTGTGAATACACTAAAAACCACTGAATCACACAATTCAATTGGGGAATATGGTATGTGAAGCACATCTAAATTTTAAAGCTACTATTAAAAAAAAAAAAAAAAAAAAAA
>SJYX01019428.1:215282-226780 GCA_006410675.1 Oreotragus oreotragus
CGAGCGCGGGGAGGCGCCCGCCCGCCCGCCGCCCCTCGCAGCCAATCCCCGCGCGCGGGAGGCTCGGAGAGCCCGCGGGTGGCGGGGCGCGCGGCCGGCCTCGCCCACCGCAAACTTCCCCCCTCCCCGGGCCCGAGTGGGGCGGGTCGTGGGGCGGGGGTCGCGCTAGGAGGCCGAGAGCGGCCTCGGGATTGGCGGGCGGCGGGCGCGGGGCAGGTGTTACTGCTGCGGCGCGAGGGCGCGGGCGGAGCCGCCGCGGCCGGACGCCGGGACGCGCCGAGAGGGGCCTGCGCTCCGGGAGCGCGGCGTCCTGCCCACCGCCCTCGCCGCGAGCTCGGGCCGTCACGCCGAACCGTCTCCGGGTAAGAGCGGTGCGCGGGCGGCCGGGCCGGGGACGCAGGCGGCGTCCGCCTGGGACGCTCGGGCTCTGGGCGGTGGGGGACTGCCCTCCGGGAGTCCGCGCGCTCCGGGAGCACCCTGATGGTTCCAGGGGAGAATCCGAAATTATCCCGGGAAGCCCGCGGCGGAGAGTGGCTGCGGGCGCGGGATCCCGCCGGGCACCTGGCGGAGCGCGGAGCGCGCTTCCTTTCTGTGCCTCTCGCCCGGCCGCGGCCGTACGGGTCTGGGATGGGCGGCGGCGTCTTCCGCCCCTTCCTCTCCCAGAAACTTTTTCTACTCCAGCTAGCGCGCGGCCAGTACGTGGGGAAGCGAGGGCCCGGGATCCCGGCGAGCGGCGTAGCTTGGAGAGACCGGGGTGGGGTGGGGGGCTCGTAGGCGCGCAGACTCTGCTCATTTTTCTGTGTGACCTTGGCCGAGCGGCCTCACCTCTCTGAGCCTTCAGGTGATGCGATGCCCCGGTGGGGAGTGGGGGCGTGCGGGGGGCAGGGCGGTGGGCGAGCAAGCCCACGGGTGCACCTGCCGGCTGGGCCGCCTAGCAGGGTGCCGCCTCCTTCCCCGCCTCTGCAGGAGCCTGGGAGGCGGGTGGCGGTGTGGAGCTGCGCTCCTGGCGTGCCAGACTGAGTCGGGAAGCTTCCATGCCAACCCTGCCTGTGACCTTGGACAACTCTCTTGTCCTGACGGGCCTCAGTATCTTCATCTGGAAAATGGGGGTTTGGAGTTTATGGTGACTGAAGCTCTCCTGGTCCTGCTGGCCTGCCTGCAGGTGGGGTGTGCTGAGGGCATGGGGGCCCACCCCTGGGTGACCTAGCCTCTGGGGAAAACTGCAGTGCCCTCCCCCGCAAGGCAGCGCGCCTGAGACTGTTTCCAGTACCACACAGCCTCCTTGCAGGGGCAGAGCCTTCCCCCAGAAGGGTTCCCAGTGCGGCATAGGAGGCCTGGGGTTCAGGGGGTGTCACGGGCCTCCCAAGGTCATGCTGTGTCTGATTGATGAGGATGACCTGAAAGGCTGCACTGCGATAGCCCTGGACACAGGAGCTTAACCCGGGCCTGCCGGGGGTGCCCTGGCTCTCTTCCAGCTGAGATGAGTGCTGGCTTCTCGATGGGCCCCAGGGTGCTGTGGGGAGGCTCCCGCTTTCCGAGAGGAGGCTTGAGCCTAATTCTAGGTTCGCTTCTCATTCTTGTGACCTTGTGTGACCTTGCTCAAGCCCCTTTCTTGCTTTCCTTGACTGTACATGGCAGGGGTCCAACCAGATGACTTCCTGGGACCCCCGCCATCCTGTGGCTGCAGTTCCAGACAGAGTCTGGTCAGAAGTGGGCTTGGCTGGGCGATGGGGCCCGTGGCCCTGGAATTCCCAGCGCACGTCTGTCTGCAGAGTGGAGACCCTCGAGGCAGATACTGGGTGTGAGTGGGCCACGGGCAGGCATCCCTGGGGGACCCGGGCTTAGCAGTTAGTGGCTGTGTGACCTTGAGCATGGTACTCCACATCCTTGAGCTTCAGTTAGTTGTCAGGATGAAGTGATAACAGCTGTGGTGTTTTAGTTGCCGTTAGGCGTGAACAGCGACACGTGTGCGATGCTTCGTCCAGTGCTGAGTGCTGAGTGCCTGCTGCCCGCGAGACGATAAGGACCTGCAGGGGGGCGGGGGGACCTGCCATGCCGTCTCCCAGCAGCTTCAGGGCGGCCCTGCAGAAGGGGGCAGCAGCTCTGCCTCCTCCCCTGTCTGTGTGTCTTTCTGTGCCTCTTTCTTGGATCATTAGAGAGGTTCTGCGGCTAAAAATTCATGGGCGAGAAAGTTGCTGCTTGACTTTAATCTCACTCCTCTTTTCCGCTGGTTCCCCCACCCCACTTCCCATCCCTTCTGAGGTTACAAGATGGGTTCAGTCCATCTGGTTCAGAACCTTCCAGGAAGGAGCCAACAGGGGCTAAGAGAGGGTGAGGCTGGCTCCCAGGGGGAGCAGCTGGAGCGCGTCTGCACCCAGGGCAGTGGCGGGAGGACCCAGGGCGGCGGCGGGAGGACCCCCAGGATCCTGGGGTGCCAGTGTGGACTGTGGGCTGCCCTGGGGTGGGGAGTGGCGTTGCCCCAGGTTCACCGTGTGACCGTGAGCGAGGTGCGCTCAACTGCAAGGGACAACGTTGGTTTAGCTGCTTGGAGGGCCCGCCCGTTGGTGTGCCTTTGCTGAGGTGGGGGGTGGGGTCCCACAGGCCGTGCCTCTCAGCCCCCTCCACTGGGGTCCTGTGACAGCCTGGGGCGGTGGTGACATCTCAGCGGGAACGCTGATGCTTAAAAGCAGACAGATCCAGGCTCCCATCTTGGCCTTTTCCTTTTAGCTGTGTGAACTTGGGAGAGTACTTGACCTCTGAGGCTCCGTTCTGTCGTCTGTGGACTGGGAACACTGTTGCCTACTTGCCAGGGAACAGTTCATGCAAACTCCTGGGGCGTGGGCAGTTCTTAGTGTGACTAGGTGCGCTGCGTGCTGCCCAGGGAGTGGCCTTTTGAGGTTCTGTGTCGTCATGGGGGACGCAGGCTAAGGCAGAGCGGGGACAGTGCCCCCTGCCCCGCCGCCGTCAACAGGCGTGGGGGCTGCAGGCTGGGGTGAGTCTGCAGAGAGGAGTCTGGGCCAGCAGAGGTCCCTGTTGCCCAGGGACAAGCAGAGCCCGGCGGCCTCCATCTAAGGCTAATCTGAGGAAGGGCTTTAGAGAAGGGTTTTGGGGAAAAGGCCTCACCGTCCCTGGGCCATGTTGAGTGAGCCGCAGCCTAGGGCTCTGGGGGCGCCTCGGGCATCGTCCGTTCAGCGTCTGGTTTTGCTGACGGGGAAGCAGGGCTGAGAGAGGGGGCGTGCCTTGTCCGGGATCACACAGCACGTGGGCATTGGAGACGGGGTTGCACCTGCCTGGTGGGCCCGCAGGCCAGCCGCCTCCCCACTCTCCCGTTAGGAACCGAGCGGGCATTTTCTGTCTCTCCGAAAATCAGGGTACGCGGTGAAGGGGCTTTGATGGCAGCAGAAAGGAGTTGAGGTCCTCAAGTGCAGCGCCCCCAGGTTGAACGCCGAGGCCCGAGAGGCCTGGAGGGTCGGCCACGGTGGCTGGAGCCGGAGACGCGTGCTCCTGCCCACGCTCCGCCAGCGACGCCAGCCGCCACCCGCTTCTCTGGGGCCCGACAGGCTGCCTGGCAAAGGACAGCAAAAGGCGGAAAACAAACCCAGGGGCTCGGGGGCGGCCCAGAGGCCGGAAGGCAGAGCGAGCGGCTCCCAGGGCAGCCCTGCTCTCCCGGCTCGCCGCCTGGGCCGCGCCTGTCGGTGAGCACACCGCAGCCTCCCCACCTCCCTAGTGGAGCCCGAGCCTCTGCCCCACCTGCCCCAGAGACCAGAGAGCCAGGCTGACCTCCTACTGTGGGGCTGGCCGTGTGCCCTCGGACCTGGGGCAGCAGTGGAGAGACGGAGGGAGGGCCCGCACCCCAAACCTCCAGGCAGCCTGCTGCCTGCTCTGAGCAGCCGCCCGGCAGGGGTGGTGAGGGGCCTTCAGCCTGCTCTCCACTCTGGGCCCGGCTGGGACTGACGGCCGGAAGCCGCTTGCATACCATCCCCTGGGCCCCAGCACATAGCCTCAGGCGAGAGCGCAGCCCAGAGTGGACTCTCTGCACCTTCCCAGGCCCTGACCCATCCGCGTGGGGTCTGGGGGCTCTGGGCCTGGCGCCTCACAGGTGCTCAGCTTTGCCACCCCGGTGCCAGGCACCTGTGTCCAGATCCTGCCTCCTGCAGGGCTGTGGCTAAGTTACTGAAACGCTTGGGAGAGCATGTGAAACAACTGACAAAAGATTAATCCCCCAAATACACAAGCAGCTTGTGCAGCTCAATACCAGATAAACAAGCCAACCAAAGTGCGAGCAAGAGGGTGAAGGCATCTCTCTGAAGAAGGCCTCAGCTCAGCTCAGTTGTGCCCGACTCTGCGACCCCACGGCCTGCAGCACGCCAGGCCTCCCTGTCCCTCACCAGCTCCCAGGGCTTGCTCAAACTCACGTCCATCCAGTTGGTGATGGCATCCAGCCATCTCATCCTCTGACGTCCCCTGCTCCTCCTGCCTTCAACCTTCGGGCCTCTGCCCAGCAGTTTTGAGCAGGAGCCCTGCCCGCCTGCTGCAGCGCCCCGAGCCTGCTGCGTGCCCTCCACCCCCGGCTCTGCTTCTTAAAGGTGTCGGCCGGGGCTGGAGTGTAGGGTCCCGAGCAGGTGCCTGTCCCCTGTGGCCTCAGATCCCGCAGGAAGCTGGAGGGGCATTGAGAGGTGGGAGCACTTCCTGAGGGATCGGTAGGGGGGTGAGCGGAGGCTTTTCCCTGGATGTTTGGGCTTCAGGCTGGATTCAGGAAAAGCTTCAGGAAGAACCTCGGTCGTGTAATTCTGTAACTCAGAGTCCCGAGTCGGACCCTGCAGCCCTCTGCGGGCCGTTGCTGGGGCTCCATGGCCCCGGCTCCCTGTGACCAAAGCCCTTCCCTGGAGGTTTACAGGGCTTTCCTTTTTTGGGCATGTGCCACACAGCATCCGGGAACTTAGTTTAACCCTGGTCAGGGGTTGAACCCATACCCCCTGCAGGGGAAGCTCAGAGTCTTAACCGCTGGGCCACCAGGGAAGACCCCAGGTTTTTTACTTTAAAAAAACCCTGACTGAGGTGTAACTTGCATGCCGCACCGTGCGGTCACCTGAATGCACAGCTGGTGAGTTTCAGCAGAGTTTTGCAGCCAGCACTGCCAGCTAACTTCAGAGCTTGGTCACCCAGAAAGAAAGCTGTTTGCGTCAGTGGTCACGCCGTCCTCCTTCCCCCCAAGCTCCGACCGGGGGTCGTCTGTCTTGTGTCCCTGTCAGTCTGTCTCTCTGGACGTTTCATGTAAGAGAATCATTCATCTGGTGGGCTTCTGCTTTCAAGGTCAGTCCACATGTCACAAATCCGGCCTTTGTTCCTCTGAGCTGCTGAGTGATGTCCTGTGGCAGGGATAAACCGCAGTGTATTTATCCATCTGTTGATGGCATCTCGGCTGGTGTTTGACAATGTGAATGCCAGTGCTATGAATATTTAAGGGCAGGTTTTTGACAGGACACCTGCCTTTATTTCTCTTGGGCATGCACCTAGAGTGGGCCTGCTGGGGCAAATGGTATACAGTCACTCTCTCTGTATCTGGGGGTTCTCCTCCACGTCTGAGGATTCAACCAGCTGTAGAGTGAAAATATTTGAAAAAAAAAAAAACAGTTTCACAAAGCAAAATTTGAATTTTCCACATACCAACAACTATTTATATAGTGTTTACATTGTAACTAGCCACACAGTGTTTACATTGTGTGAGGTGTTCTCAGCAATCTAGAGGTGAATTAAAGTGTCCAGGAGGGAGGTGTGCCACGTGTATATGAGAGACTTGAGCATCCATGGGTTTGGTGTCTGAGGCGTCCTGGCACAGTGCCCATGGAGGCTGAGGACAATGGCTCTTATTTTTCACTTATTGTTGAAGTTGACGGTGACCCAGGCCTGTTCTGAGCACTGCCTGTGGGTAACTCTGTCAGCACAATTCTCTGTGCAGAAGGTACTGTCATTATTCGCTTTCTAGAATAAGAAAACTGGGGGTCAGGTTCCCAGGACCCTCGCCTGGATTCCTGGACTTAAACCCGACACATGGGCTGAGTGCCATGCTCTGGGGTTGCTCCGCCCCTCTTCTGGATGCTCCCCACCACTGCTGAGTGCTCCCCACCACTTCTGGGTGCTCCCTGCTACCGCTGAATATTCTCCATCACTGCTGAGTGCTCCCTGCCAGTGGTGGGTGCTCCCCACCACCGCTGAGTGCTCCCCACCACTTCTGGGTGCTCCCTGCTACCCCTGAGTGATCCCCATCACCACTGAGTGCTCCCGGCCAGCGCTGGGTGCTCCCTGTCACTGCTGCATGCTCCCCACCACCACTGGGTGCTCCCTGTTACTGCTGCATGCTCCCCACCAGCGCTGGGTGATCCTCGTTCCTCGTCACTGCTGAGTGCTCCCTGCCACCGCTGGGTGCTCCCTTCCACCACTAAATGCTCCCTGCCAGCGCTGGGTGTTCTCCATCACCGCTCAATGCTCCCTGCCACCGCTGGGTGCTCCCCACCACCGCAGAGTGCTCCCCATTACCACTGAGTGCTCCCCGCCACCGCTGAGTGCTCCCCGCCAGCGCTGGGTGTTCCCCACCACCACTGAGTGCTCCCCACCACTGATTGGTGCTCCCCGCCAGCGCTGGGTGCTCCCGCCCCTGCTGAGTGCTCCTTTCCACTGCCGCATGCTCCTCACCACTTCTGGATGCTCCCTGCTACCGCTGAGTGTTCCCTGTCACCGATGAGTGTTCCCTTCCACCGCTGGGTGCTCCTCATCACTGCTGGGTGCTCCCCATTATGGCTGCATGCCCCCGCCACCACTGAGTGCTCCCCACCACCGCTGGATGCTCCCTGCTATCACTGAGTGTTTCCCATCACCACTGAGTGCTCCCTGCCACTGTTGGGTGCTCCCTGTTTCTGCTGCATGGTCCCCACCAGTGCTGAGTGATCCCCGTCACTGCTGAGTGCTCCTGGCCAGTACTGGGTGCTCCCCATCACCGCTGCATGCTCCCCACCAGTGCTGAGTGATCCCCGTCACCGCTGAGTGCTCCCCGCCACCGCTGGGTGCTCCCCATCACTGCTATGTGCTCCCTGCCACCGCTGGATGCTCCCCACTGCTGTGTGCTCCCCACCGCTGTGTGCTCCCTTCCACTGCTAAGTGCTCCCTGCCAGCGCTGGGTGTTCCCCTTCACTGCTGAGTGCTCCCTGCCACCTCTGGTGGCTCCTTGCCACTGCTGGGTGCTCCCCGCCAGCGCTGGGGATTCCCCATCACCACTGCGTGGTTCCTGTTACAGCTGTATGCTCCCCGCCAGTGCTGAGTGCTCCTTGCCACCCCTGGGTGCTCCCCACCACTGCTGAGTGCTCCCTTCCACCGCCGAGTGCTCCCCATCAGCACTTGGTGTTCCCCATCACCGCTGAGTGCTCCCCGCCAGCTCTGGGTGCTCCCTTCCACCTTTGGGTGCTCCCCGCCACCGCTGAGTGCTCCCTGCCAGCGCTTGGTGTTCCCCCCCACCACTGAGTATTCCCCATCACCACTGAGTGCTCCCCACCACTGCTTGGTGCTCCCCGCCAGCGCTGTGTGCTCCCGCCACTGCTGAGTGCTCCTTTCCACTGCCGCATGCTCCTCACCACTTCTGGGTGCTCCCTGCTACCGCTGAGTGTTCCCTGTCACCGATGAGTACACCCGCCGCAGACCCTGTGCCCGTCACCCCTGCTGTGGGCTGAGGACCCCTGGGCCCAAGCCAGTACAGAGCCCGTCACCGTGTGGCTCCTGCCTCCGGAGCCCTGCTCTGGAGTCCCGCACCAGCCAGCTTCTGACGCTCGGCCCTCCTCCGGGGTCTGGGGTCTTCGTGGGGGAAAGTGCTGAGTGCACAGGAGGTGCCCGGTGTGTGTTTAGCTCACTCCGAACCTCCAGCCAGCCTGGCAACACCAGCGAGGCGGCACGGCCCCTGCGCACCTTCCGTCTGCACGTCCAGCCCTGCGGCCTCTCCCAGGCCCTCCACTCCACCCTCCCTGCCTCCTGGAACCTTCCATCTGCGCTCTTCCTGACACCCAGGCTCTGTGTCCATTCAGTCCAGTCGCTCAGTCGTGTCTCTGCGACCCCATGGACTGCAGTACGCCAGGCCTCCCTGTCCATCACCAACTCCCAGAGCTTGCTCAAACTCATGTCCATTGAGTGGTGATGCCATCCAACTATCTCATCCTCTGTCATCCCCTTCTCCTCTTGCCTTCAATATTTCCCAGCATCAGGGTCTTTTCTAAGTCAGCTCTTTGCATCAGGTGGCCAAAGTATATTGGAGTTTCAGCTTCAGCATCAGTCTTTCCAATGAATATTCAGGACCGATTTCCTTTAGGATGGACTGGTTGGATCTCCTTGCTGACAAAATGTGGTCCACTGGAGAAGAGAATGGCAAACTGCTTCAGTCTTCTTGCCTAGAGAACCCCATGAAGAAGGTGAAAAGGCCCTGTGTCACAGAGCCTTTAACCCGCGGAGGGTCAGCAGTGCCTCTGCTGGGGAGGAGGTCCAGGGTGGGACGTGCCTTCTGCGAGCTAGCAGCTGGCCCCGGAGGACACGAGTGAAGGCCGTCTCATCCCACACGCCCAGGTAAAGCATGACCCAAGTCTGACCTCGGAGTTTCCAAAGTCAAAGACAGAGGAGACGATGGGGCGTGGTACCCTGGGGTGGCGCGTCTGGTGCTGGGGCGTGGTGCCCGGGGTGGCGCGTCTGGTGCTGGGAGTGCCCACCTACACCTTGGCTGGTTGTTGCAGCGAGGTTCCTGGGCAGCAAAGGGTTGATCAGCAGTGACTGCGGGGGTTTCCCTGGTGATCCAGTGGTCAGGAATCCGCCTCCAACGTGGGATGTGGGGTCAGCCCCTGGTCAGGAGCCTAGAATTCCGCATACGCACGTGTACCTGTGTGTGCTACTGTGTCTGATTCTGTGCAACCCCATGGACGGCAGCCCACCAGGCTCCCCCGACCCTGGGATTTCCCAGGCAAGAACACTGGAGCGGGTTGCCATTTCCTCCTCCAGGGGATCATTCCGACCCAGGGACTGAACTGCGTCCCCTGCGCTCCCTGCATTGGCAGGCAGAGTCTTTAACAACGCACTGCCTGGGAAGCTCTAGGACCCCACGTGCCCGGGAACCTCGCTGCAACGACCAGCCAAGGTGTAGGTGGGCACTCCCAGCACCAGACGCGCCACCCCGGGCACCACGCCCCAGCTGAGCTGCACTCCAGAGCCTGTGCCCCTAGGAGAAGCCGATGTGTCGCAACCAAGACCCTGCACACTGAAGACCTAGCGCAGCGCAAAAAAAAATAATAAATGTAGTAAAGAAAATAATACTGGTTTTAAACAGGCACAGTGCGGTAGCGACAGGCACAGAGGCTTCAGTCTGTGCATCTGAAAGTTGTGTTGCACCAGCCTGCAGTCTCGTTAAGTGTGCAATAGCGTCCTCTCTGTAAAATCTGCGTGTTTTCATTACAAAGCGGGCTTCCCTCATAGCTCAGTTGGTAAAGAATCCGCCTGCAATGCAGGAGACCCCAGTTCGATTCCTGGGTTGGAAAGATCCCCTGAAGAAGGGAAAGGCTACCCACTCCAGCATTCTGGCCTGGAGACTTCCATGGACTGTTTGGTCCATGGGGTCGCAAAGAGTCAGACACGACTGAGTGACTTTCACTCCACTTCATTACAAAGCACTTTATTGCTAAAAAATGCCACAGCAGCTGCAGTAGTAATATCGAAGGTCACTGCTCGCAAATGACCACAGCAAATCCAGGAATAGTGAACATTTGGAATGTTGTGAGAATTCCCAAAATGTGATAGATGTGGAGTGAGCAGAGGGTATTGGGAAAATGGTGCTGAAGGGCTTGCTTGGCAGGGCTGCCCGTGACCTTCCATCTGGGAAGCACACGATGCCTGTGAAGCAAGGCAAAGTGAGGTTGCCTGTGTCTCCTCCCACTTTTAGGAAGAGACTTGTTCCTTTTACGATTGTCAGAGGCATTTACAAGTAGTAACCTAAGTTCAGTTTTGCTTTTAAGCTGGATTTACTTTTGTTTCCGTGGCTTATGCGGTTTTGTCTGCTCGGGGAAGTTTTCAAGCCTGATCTCTGTTGTGTATTTAGTTCTAACACCCCCCAGGCTGTCTGTGAGAGTAGTGATGTTGTAAAGAGCACCACTGAGCTCCCCCAGACCTGGGTGGTGGACCCCCATGAAGACAGGCTGCCTGGGGAATTGGCCCCCGGGCAGCCCAGCGGGGGTCCAGATGTCGGGGGTTTAGAGGTCGTTGGAAAGGGGGCTTTGGAGGTCATCCAGGCCGGTGCTGGGTCCCCTCCGTGTCCTGCCAGCAGTGGTCTGTCCTCAGCTTGAATTCCCCCAGTGACAGGGCACTTACCCGCTCACAGAACCGTCGTCCGTCAGGGCTTCATCAAATGCCGAGATGCCTCTCGCTCTGGGCCTGCATCTGTGCTCCCACAGACAGTCCGGCTGCCCGTGTGCAGGCCCCTGTGCCCCTGGAGTTGGGGGAGAAGCAGGGGGAGCCGCCGGGCAGCGACTGGGCCGGGAGGGGCGTGGGGTCTCCCCGACAGGGACCCTGCTCGCGTGTCTGGCCCCCACGAGGAGCAGGATGCTGTGGGCGGGGAGTTAGACGCCTGAGTGCCTGTCAGAAGCGCACAAACGGGAAGCCGCAGGCGCCGGCCGGCCACCACCTCCGGGCCGCAGCCTGACGGTGCCTCGCTGGGGGATCCGCCAGGGCTCGGGTTCCATGCCGTCAGCCCTGCCCTGCCCGGCGCGCCGCCTCCGGCCCCGACCCTGTGACCTGGGGCGCGTCTCTGCCTCCTGCCGGCCCTCGTGGCCGTGGGTGTGCCGTGTGTGGACCTTGGAGGGGGTGTGCTGGCCGAACTCTGGGGGAAGCAGAGCCCCCAGCAACCACGGAGGGGACAGTCCTCTGCTGGGCAGGGTGCTCCTGAGAGTGTGAGCCTGGAGCCTCCACATCCTGGCCCAGGAGGCTCCGAGGGGTGCGTCCCTGGGTGGCGGCCTGCTGTGCCACTCCCGGGGGCCGGCTGTCCCCCCATCTCGGGGGCTGTGGCCCTGAGCCCCCCATCTTGTCTTGTGGTCCTTACAGGCCGCTCCTGCCAGGGGCGGAGTTTCTTGGCTGAGACTGGTCAGTGTCTTCTGAGGCCTTCCGTGCTCCCCGGCTCAGGGCGCTTCTGCCAGGAAGCCCCCCGGTGGTGCAGCCTGTCCTGAAGCCTGTCCCCGCGGTCCCTCAGCTGGAGCCGCAGAGACCGCAGGCCCGGGGTGGACCCGCCCGCACTGAGCGCTGTCCTCGAGATGGAGGGCAGTGTGCCTCGTGCGGAGCCCGCGAGGCTACCCTCTCTGTGCCCCACACGCGCCTGACCCGTGCTGCCTCCGTGCAGTGGCCCTCACGTGCCGCTGTGCCCGCCAGAGTCGGCTTCCTGCCCCCTGACCCCCGGGCTCAGCCGCCGCGCCCCCCGCCGCTGAGCTGGA
>SJYX01019428.1:261458-290451 GCA_006410675.1 Oreotragus oreotragus
GGGGGGCAGGGATGGTCTCAGCACAGCCTCGGCCCCTCCTCCCAAGAGACCACACAAGTTCCTGCTGCGGTGGCTTTGGGGTGGCAGCAGAGAGGGCCAGGTCCCCGTGGGCGGGGCGGGGGACACGGTGAGCAGGGTTGGAAGAGACCCCCCTGTCCCACAGTCCCGTGGGGTCTGGGTTGGTTCTTGGCGCCCCCCCCCTCCCCTAGAGAGGCTGTCCCCGCCCCGAGGCCCCCTCTCCACCTGAGCCCTGGAGGCGGCGGACACGGAGGGGTCCCAGGCCTGATGCCGGTCGCCCTCAGTCCCCCGGTCCAGGTGCCAAGTTAGACCTGCGTTTTGGACAAACCAGCAGTGACTGAACGTGCGAGCTGGGGCCCCCGCGCCCACGGACCTGTGGCCGTGCCCTGCTGTGGGGCGGCCTCGTCCTGCGGCCACACCTGCCTCCCCGGCCTGGGGGCAGGGACGGGCCGCCGGGATTGTACCCGTTTTCGAGCTGCAGTGCTGGGAAGGCGATGCTGTGAGCTGCAGACGACAGGACAGGAGCCTGGGAACCCAGCCTCGCCGCCCTCGCGCGCCCCGCCCCCGCGCCAACAGCCGCCCCCCGCGCGCCCCGGCTCAGTGCCAACAGCCGCATGGCCACGCCCAGAGCCCAGCCCCGCGTCGCGCCCCCGAGCTGCTCCCCGACCCCGTGTGTGAGTGTGTGACGTCTGCATCTCCCCCAGCGCCCCCCGCCTGGGGAGTCGGCCTGGGCCTGGCCTGACCGGCCGGTGCGTGTCCATAGCAGAGTGGCCTCTGTGGCCTGCTCCTCCCCGCCGTCTGATCCACTGAAAAGCCATACGGGGGTCTCCGGGGCCACCCTGTTGGAGCCCCCGGCCCCTCTGACCAGCTCCCCTCAGGATACTGTGAAGGGCTTGCCTGCCAGCCTCCCGCCCCCCTGCCCCGTGTCCCGNGGGTGGGGGCCACTCCGACAGCCCCGACCCCTCCCTGAGGCGGGGGTGGGGGCCTGGGGAAGCCAGCGGAGGGGGAGGGCATCCAGGTGCAGCGGCCTCGGGGACAGGGGCCTGGTTGTCAGGCCTGGATGAGCGGCCTCCCTGGAAAACCGCCGCTGACAAGGACCCTCCCAGGCGCCGACCTCCCGCTCAAGCGCCGTGGTGACGAGGCGGAGTCCCAGGGGCGGCTAGGAGGCCCTGGCCACCACCTTACAACCCACACAGCCCAGAAAGAGACCAGATTTAGGGTCCCCTACAGAATGAGCTGCGTGAGACCGGGCCGGCCACAGGGCCCGCTCTCCTGAGCTGGGGCCTGACACACGACGGCTGCGGGAGGTGCCCGCTGCCCAGAAGGCACAGCCGGAGCTCCTCTGCCCGCTGTGAGAAGGGTGGGGTGACCCCTCCCACTCAGCCTCCTTCTCCTGAGAAAGAGGCAGGGCCGTGCCAGCCCGGTGCTGGGGGTCAGGGTCAGGGGCCCCTGCGGGTCCCCCAGAACAAAGGGGTGATGCATTGAAGACTGGAGCTTCCTCTGACGCGGCGTCGACCCTGGCCCGCCTGTCCCCACTGTCAGACCCCTCCCCGTCGCGCGCACGGGCACGGGTCTGGATGCCCTGAGAAAGTGGTTTTGCCCCCAGGAGACAGAGCTCCTGTCTGGAACCGGGACTGGATCGACCATAGCTCTGGGTTAGGGAGCACAGGGCGCTTCTGAGGGTCACGGAGGAGCTGGAGCACTCTGTCATTTTCTCAGACAGAGGTAGTGTTTGCTGACAGCCGCACACCAGACGCCAACAGCAGCCCCGAAGCTGACCTGCACGCTCACACCAGCCGAGGGGCGGAGCTCTGACAGAGGGCACACGCCTCAGTGTCAACACCGAGGCCTCACCAAGGACTCAGGACTGACTGCACTGGACCGAGGGGGCGGTCCATCCAGGCTTCTATCCAGGGAGGAGGCCACGCCAGGACGAGCAGAGAGCAGGCCATGTGGGGGCTGAGCTCTGGGCCAGGGAGCCGCCGGTGCCTCGGGGTCCCCAGCCACGCACGGCAGGGCTAGCACATTACGGGGGGCCCTCAGGAAGACCTCTGCTCCCACCCGGAACCCTTCTGGTAATCAGCGTCTCCCGGCTTGCGAGTGATCAAGGTACAAGCCCCGAAGCTTCCTGACCCAGGGTGGGGTCCCTGGACACGGCTGTGGAGGGGGCCCTGCCCCTGCCGGAGCCTGGACTCCTGCTCCTAAGCAAGCGAGCGCCTCTCCCCACACACGCCCAGAGTCACCAAGTCAGCGTCCTGGAGGCTGGTCTCCTCGTGGGCCCCACTCACACCCGCCTCCAGCGGGTCTGCCTCCAGCAGCCCGCCCCACGCGCCTCAGAAGCCCTCACGAAGGTGTTGCTTCTCTCAGGACAGGAAATCGGGTCGAGGGAGCGAGGCAGGTGGGGCGCTCAGAGCCCAGGTTTTCTGGTGAAGAAACTGTGATGGGGGGACAGGCGCGCTGAGGGCCCGGCCCGGCTTCGCGGCATGCGCGCCTGGACGGACCGCAGGGCTTGGGGCCTGTCCAGCATCTACGCCCCGGGCACGCACAGCGGGGGCACCAAAGGGGGACTGTAACAGCACAGACACAGGGACGAGCCAGGCCGCCCCAGCCTGGCGCCAGCAGCACCGCCGCGCGGGCTCAGAGGAGAGTCAGCCCCTGGGCCGCAGGGCCGAGTGGCCAGGCAGCGGGAGGCCGGGTCCGAGGCGGGCCTGGCAACCCCGAGCCGCCTCCAGACGCCTAGCAGGCTGAGGGTCGCCGTGGTGCCTTGATGGGAACTGTCCGAGCCGGGGTGGGGGCGCTGGGGGGCCTCTGAGGGCACGGCGGCTGACGGCGGCTGGCGGCCAGAGGCAGGTCCTGGCGCGCCCGCGGGCGCGGACACGGCCGTCCCCGGCAGCCCAGGCCTGGCCTACTTGGACAGCTTGCTGATGACTCTGATGAGGGCACCGTTTTCGTCTTTCAGCCTCTGGTTGTCAGACTTCAGCTCTGTCAGGACCTGCGGGGCGGAGGAAGACGCGTGAGGCCTGGCGTGGCCCGCGCCAGGCCGCTGTGTGAGGGTGACCAGCGCCAGCTCCCGGCCCCGCGGCAGGGACGTCCTCCCCCCATCCTGGGTGAGTGACTGCTTCCTGAGTCCTCCCCGGGAGCACTCCGGTTGGAGAACCTGGGGGCAGCGCCCATGCTGAGGACACGGACGTTCGGAGGGTGACAGGGGAGGCAGGGGCACAGCCCAGGCCTCTGCTCACACCCACAGGACGACATGAGGGTCCCGCTGCTGCAGCCCAGGGATGGGACCACTGAGGCCCCCGGGGCTGTGGCACACGCAGCCTCGTTAGCCCCGACACTGGGCTGGGACTGCCGTGGGAGGCGGGCGAGCTGTTTTGTCAGCCTTGGACCCTCACACCCCACTGCTCGACCTGTGGAACAAACGGGGCAGCGGCCCCCAGCCCAGGCGGGGCGCTCCCAAGGGAGGCAAGGGTCCAAGCGCCCTGACGGCCCCACAGGGACGCAGCAGGCGCATGACCCGGCTGCAGGCGCTGGTCTGAGAGAGAGAACTCGTCCACCTCGAGGGCGACCCAATCTCCACTCCCATCCGTCGAAGGCCGATGTTCTCTGCTCAGCCGTTCAGGCCTACAGCCCCCATCGGGCCATGCTCCTGGGGCTACCTCCATACCTCCAGGTCTGGCCCTGCTAGTAACACTCAGGGGTCAGTCAGATTCCCGAAAAGGATGCAACTGACACCTCAGCCCCTTACAGACGAAGCAGGCTAAGCTGCAGACAAACGTGTGTGGACCGCAGACAGAGGCACTGGTACCCAGAGGACAGAGGGCATCTGGAGCGTCAGCACGGCCCCGGGCGCTGGGACACTGCCAACACCGCTGTGTCTCTAGAAAGGCCTGTCCCTGCCCTGGTCCGCCACAAAGCAGGGACTCCGAGGGGCCCACAGCTGTGGCATGGCGTGTAGGAGGGCGCTGGTCCAGAACCACCAGAGCAGGGCGGTCCTCTGAGCCCCTGGGATGCCCCCATGGCCCCATCAGAGCCTCGACCGCCTCCCTGCCCATCCTCAGCCTCAACTGCTCAGACGCCTGGGCCGAGAGGCTGGGAGAGGCCCTCTGACGTGCCCTCCCAGGCAGCCAGCAGACGCCCGGGCCGCGTTCCCGCAGTGGCTCTGGACGGGAAGCAGCTCCACGTGTCGCCACCGGCAGCTCTCAGATCAGGTCTGAACTGCCGCCTTTGAAAACACATATAAACACGGCCTCGACTCTCGGGAGACTCATTTCCAGGTTAAGACTCGATTCTTTGGGAAAACCAGGTCGAGGCACTTTCTCAGCCGCCCGAGCTTCTGCTGACAGCCCGGGACTGTCGGAAAGGACCGGAAGAGGCTGGCGCTCAAACGGCAGAGGCCGCCTGCCCTACACTCTCCCCTTGATCTGGGGCGGGTCATGTCTTCTGACTCGGTTCTTCCAGCAAGAACAGTGGCTGGTTTCTCACTGAACGAGAACGTGTAAGCAGAGAGCTTGGCACGGGCCTGCACAGACCACCACCGGCTCCGTGGTCCCCAGCCCCAGCCAGGCCCGGGATCTTCCGCAACAGAGGGGGAAAGAGAAAACTGGGCCATCTTTTGGGGCCCCCAGTTCACCCCGAGTCAAGGGCTGATCTCCCTGAGTGGAGCGTGGACCTCACGCACCTTCCCAGGAGGCCGGGGGCTGCTCGGCTGGCAGGACCCCAGCGTGCCCGACAGGAATGGTGGGGGGGAGGGGGTTCAGACCCGGCGGGTGCGAGCTGCCAGCTACTGACCCAGAGGCACAGCAAACAGGCAAACAGAAGAGCAAGCCTCGGTCGGGACTGATTAGATTGTTGCTGGAAATTAAAAACATGTCAGAGAGTGAGGACCGCTCAGGCCACCCTGGCGAGAAATGCACCAACTGTGAGTTGGGCTTCAGGCCGCGTGAGGGAGAGGCTCCGAGTCCAGGGGATGCGTTTCCTGGTCCTCTGGTGACCGCTCACAGCCGCCGACCTGTGGCCCCGTCAGGGAGGGCCTGGCCATGGCAAGAGCCCTGCCCCTGCCCCAGGCCTTTGACAGGCAGGAGGGCATGGACCCCAAGACGGGAAAAGGCACGACCCAGCGCGGGAAGTGGTGGAGAGGAGCAGGCTCAGAGCTCCTGCTCAGCGCTCGCTCCGGGCAGGGCCCGGGGCCTGGCTCTCGCCTGCTGCACACAGAACAAGCGGGGAACTCTAGACACCCCGGACCCCAGACTCGGAGGCTGAGCAGCACGTGGGATCCAGCCCCTGGGTGTCTGGAGCCCGCAGCCCCTGCCCTTGGTCACAGCACCCCAGGCCCAACCTGACTGCTCCAGGGAACAGGCTGCGCTGCGGTCACAGCTGACCGAGAGCCGCCCTCCCCCGGAAACGCAGGGCGTTCACACGTGGGCCAGGACTGGCCCGGCCACCTTGAGGGCAGAGTCTCAACGGGCCCAAGGCAGGCCCCTGCCCTGCGCCTGCAGACCACCAACCTTCACGGACCCCACACGTCGGCTCTGGGGCGAGTGCGGAGCCCGAGGCCGGCAACAGAGGGAACGTGCCTGGAGTGGAGAGGGGAGGACTAGAGCCCCTGGGGGTCCGAGCCCTCGATGGCCTCCGAGAGTCTGGCCACAACGCGGGTCAGAGCCCGGTTCTCAGCCTGCAGCTGCTCGTTCATGTGCCTCAAGGTCTGAATCTGCTTTAGCTGGTGAAGGTTCTGCAGAGAGTGAGACAGGGACGGACAGACAGACAGGACAGGCCGGAGAAGAGAGAAGTGGGACAAAGAAGTCACACGACTTTCTGTTTCTGCGCTCAGCCTGCACGCGAGGAAGGAAAGGCAGGGCGGAAGGCGGTGGGTGGGCTGCGGGGCCGCGGGCTGGCTGTGGCAGGTGCGAGTCTGGGGGCCGGAGTCTGGGGCTGCCCTACTCCCCCCTCCTCACGTCCTGCCCTGACCTTGGCTCCCAACTCCCATTCGTCTCCTCTGAGTCTTTACTATCCTTTATGTTTCACTTTCAATGGAGCGAGGCCTGTGGGAGGCGCACCTGTGGCAGCCCGCCCTCCCCAGGACACGCGGCCCCAGCAAGGCCTGCTCTGCTGCCTGGACGCCAGGGTGGAGACCTGCTCCCTGCCCTGGGGGAGGGCTGGGAGCATGGCTGTGCCTGAGGCCAGGGCCTCATCTCAGAAAGCGGATGTGTGGCCGGCGCCAGGCCTGTCCAGTGGTCACCCCATAGCATGGCGAACAGAGCAGGGGAGGGCACACGGCCACCCCGTGAAGGACTACACCCAGCGATAAACGGGCCCCTGCCTGGGCCCCCCCTTCCCGCCAGACCATCCTTCCCACCAGGCCTCTGAGCCTGGCCCAACCCTTCCCGCCAGGCCTCTGAGCCTGAAGCTCCTTCCCGCCAGGCCTCTGAGCCTGAAGCTCCTTCCCGCCAGGCCTCTGAGCCTGAAGCTCCTTCCCGCCAGGCCTCTGAGCCTGAAGCTCCTTCCCGCCGGGCCTCTGAGCCTGAAGCTCCTTCCCGCTGGGCCTCTGAGCCTGGCCCCCCTTTCCCGCCGGGCCTCTGAGCCTGACGATCCTTCCCGCTGGGCCTCTGAGCCTGAAGCTCCTTCCCGCCGGGCCTCTGAGCCTGAAGCGCCTTCCCGCCGGGCCTCTGAGCCTGAGGCTGGGACCGTTGGCTCTGGGAGGGAGAGAACGGACTCCACGGATGGAGACGATGACCTGCGGGTTGCATGGCTACAGAGAGGTCGCCAGGCACCAGAGGAAGGTCCCCTCTGCCCGCGCGGAGGGGAAGGGCAGAAATGGAAGAGGAGGAGGGCTGTGGTGTCCAGGAGAGAAGGAAGAGAACAAGGAGCAGCACGAGGCGGTGAGAGGGAAGCGACTCCTGACCCACAGCCCTCGCCACCGGGAAGCTGACTCCTGACCCACAGCCCTCGCCACCGGGAAGCTGACTCCTGACCCACAGCCCTCGCCACCGGGAAGCTGACTCCTGACCCACAGCCCTCGCCACCGGGAAGCGGGAGGAGCCCACAAGGGCCGGGCCAGGGGGTCCTCTCAGCGAGAGGGTGAGTGGGGTCATGGTGCAGCGCGTGGGGCCAGGCGCAAGGACCCGTGGACAGTCCACAGCGCTGCCCCTTCCCTGGGGCTGGCGGGACCAGCGCTTTCAGCAAGCACGGTCCCTCCATGAAATGGTCCTTGCCTCCTAGAGTGGTGTTCAACTAGGAGAACGACTCTCAGAAGCTGGGCGCACAGGCGGGTTAGGGGAAGAATGTGGCTGTGGGGGCAGGGCGGTCCCGAGGGGCAGGGCTGAGAACAGGCGTGGCAGGAGCAGCCGAGCTGGCCGGGAGCAGCCGAGCAGGGGGCCAGGGTCAGCCAGGGACGCTTCCAGAGCAAGAAAACAAAACTCTAAGGGCTGTGTCCACACGGATGGGCTGCAGGACCTCCCATGCCAGCACCTGGGGGAGGGGAGGGGAGGGGAGCAAAGGGAGTGAGGGGGTGAGGGGAGGGGCTGTCTCTTATACACATCTCCAGACTCCGGCCCCCAGACTCGCACCTGCCACAGCCAGCCCGCGGCCCCGCAGCCCACCCACCGCCTTCCGCCCTGCCTTTCCTTCCTCGCGTGCAGGCTGAGCGCAGAAACAGAAAGTCGTGTGACTTCTTTGTCCCACTTCTCTCTTCTCCGGCCTGTCCTGTCTGTCTGTCCGTCCCTGTCTCACTCTCTGCAGAACCTTCACCAGCTAAAGCAGATTCAGACCTTGAGGCACATGAACGAGCAGCTGCAGGCTGAGAACCGGGCTCTGACCCGCGTTGTGGCCAGACTCTCGGAGGCCATCGAGGGCTCGGACCCCCAGGGGCTCTAGTCCTCCCCTCTCCACTCCAGGCACGTTCCCTCTGTTGCCGGCCTCGGGCTCCGCACTCGCCCCAGAGCCGACGTGTGGGGTCCGTGAAGGTTGGTGGTCTGCAGGCGCAGGGCAGGGGCCTGCCTTGGGCCCGTTGAGACTCTGCCCTCAAGGTGGCCGGGCCAGTCCTGGCCCACGTGTGAACGCCCTGCGTTTCCGGGGGAGGGCGGCTCTCGGTCAGCTGTGACCGCAGCGCAGCCTGTTCCCTGGAGCAGTCAGGTTGGGCCTGGGGTGCTGTGACCAAGGGCAGGGGCTGCGGGCTCCAGACACCCAGGGGCTGGATCCCACGTGCTGCTCAGCCTCCGAGTCTGGGGTCCGGGGTGTCTAGAGTTCCCCGCTTGTTCTGTGTGCAGCAGGCGAGAGCCAGGCCCCGGGCCCTGCCCGGAGCGAGCGCTGAGCAGGAGCTCTGAGCCTGCTCCTCTCCACCACTTCCCGCGCTGGGTCGTGCCTTTTCCCGTCTTGGGGTCCATGCCCTCCTGCCTGTCAAAGGCCTGGGGCAGGGGCAGGGCTCTTGCCATGGCCAGGCCCTCCCTGACGGGGCCACAGGTCGGCGGCTGTGAGCGGTCACCAGAGGACCAGGAAACGCATCCCCTGGACTCGGAGCCTCTCCCTCACGCGGCCTGAAGCCCAACTCACAGTTGGTGCATTTCTCGCCAGGGTGGCCTGAGCGGTCCTCACTCTCTGACATGTTTTTAATTTCCAGCAACAATCTAATCAGTCCCGACCGAGGCTTGCTCTTCTGTTTGCCTGTTTGCTGTGCCTCTGGGTCAGTAGCTGGCAGCTCGCACCCGCCGGGTCTGAACCCCCTCCCCCCCACCATTCCTGTCGGGCACGCTGGGGTCCTGCCAGCCGAGCAGCCCCCGGCCTCCTGGGAAGGTGCGTGAGGTCCACGCTCCACTCAGGGAGATCAGCCCTTGACTCGGGGTGAACTGGGGGCCCCAAAAGATGGCCCAGTTTTCTCTTTCCCCCTCTGTTGCGGAAGATCCCGGGCCTGGCTGGGGCTGGGGACCACGGAGCCGGTGGTGGTCTGTGCAGGCCCGTGCCAAGCTCTCTGCTTACACGTTCTCGTTCAGTGAGAAACCAGCCACTGTTCTTGCTGGAAGAACCGAGTCAGAAGACATGACCCGCCCCAGATCAAGGGGAGAGTGTAGGGCAGGCGGCCTCTGCCGTTTGAGCGCCAGCCTCTTCCGGTCCTTTCCGACAGTCCCGGGCTGTCAGCAGAAGCTCGGGCGGCTGAGAAAGTGCCTCGACCTGGTTTTCCCAAAGAATCGAGTCTTAACCTGGAAATGAGTCTCCCGAGAGTCGAGGCCGTGTTTATATGTGTTTTCAAAGGCGGCAGTTCAGACCTGATCTGAGAGCTGCCGGTGGCGACACGTGGAGCTGCTTCCCGTCCAGAGCCACTGCGGGAACGCGGCCCGGGCGTCTGCTGGCTGCCTGGGAGGGCACGTCAGAGGGCCTCTCCCAGCCTCTCGGCCCAGGCGTCTGAGCAGTTGAGGCTGAGGATGGGCAGGGAGGCGGTCGAGGCTCTGATGGGGCCATGGGGGCATCCCAGGGGCTCAGAGGACCGCCCTGCTCTGGTGGTTCTGGACCAGCGCCCTCCTACACGCCATGCCACAGCTGTGGGCCCCTCGGAGTCCCTGCTTTGTGGCGGACCAGGGCAGGGACAGGCCTTTCTAGAGACACAGCGGTGTTGGCAGTGTCCCAGCGCCCGGGGCCGTGCTGACGCTCCAGATGCCCTCTGTCCTCTGGGTACCAGTGCCTCTGTCTGCGGTCCACACACGTTTGTCTGCAGCTTAGCCTGCTTCGTCTGTAAGGGGCTGAGGTGTCAGTTGCATCCTTTTCGGGAATCTGACTGACCCCTGAGTGTTACTAGCAGGGCCAGACCTGGAGGTATGGAGGTAGCCCCAGGAGCATGGCCCGATGGGGGCTGTAGGCCTGAACGGCTGAGCAGAGAACATCGGCCTTCAACAGATGGGAGTGGAGATTGGGTCGCCCTCGAGGTGGACGAGTTCTCTCTCTCAGACCAGCGCCTGCAGCCGGGTCATGCGCCTGCTGCGTCCCTGTGGGGCCGTCAGGGCGCTTGGACCCTTGCCTCCCTTGGGAGCGCCCCGCCTGGGCTGGGGGCCGCTGCCCCGTTTGTTCCACAGGTCGAGCAGTGGGGTGTGAGGGTCCAAGGCTGACAAAACAGCTCGCCCGCCTCCCACGGCAGTCCCAGCCCAGTGTCGGGGCTAACGAGGCTGCGTGTGCCACAGCCCCGGGGGCCTCAGTGGTCCCATCCCTGGGCTGCAGCAGCGGGACCCTCATGTCGTCCTGTGGGTGTGAGCAGAGGCCTGGGCTGTGCCCCTGCCTCCCCTGTCACCCTCCGAACGTCCGTGTCCTCAGCATGGGCGCTGCCCCCAGGTTCTCCAACCGGAGTGCTCCCGGGGAGGACTCAGGAAGCAGTCACTCACCTAGGATGGGGGGAGGACGTCCCTGCCGCGGGGCCGGGAGCTGGCGCTGGTCACCCTCACACAGCGGCCTGGCGCGGGCCACGCCAGGCCTCACGCGTCTTCCTCCGCCCCGCAGGTCCTGACAGAGCTGAAGTCCGACAACCAGAGGCTGAAAGACGAAAACGGTGCCCTCATCAGAGTCATCAGCAAGCTGTCCAAGTAGGCCAGGCCTGGGCTGCCGGGGACGGCCGTGTCCGCGCCCGCGGGCGCGCCAGGACCTGCCTCTGGCCGCCAGCCGCCGTCAGCCGCCGTGCCCTCAGAGGCCCCCCAGCGCCCCCACCCCGGCTCGGACAGTTCCCATCAAGGCACCACGGCGACCCTCAGCCTGCTAGGCGTCTGGAGGCGGCTCGGGGTTGCCAGGCCCGCCTCGGACCCGGCCTCCCGCTGCCTGGCCACTCGGCCCTGCGGCCCAGGGGCTGACTCTCCTCTGAGCCCGCGCGGCGGTGCTGCTGGCGCCAGGCTGGGGCGGCCTGGCTCGTCCCTGTGTCTGTGCTGTTACAGTCCCCCTTTGGTGCCCCCGCTGTGCGTGCCCGGGGCGTAGATGCTGGACAGGCCCCAAGCCCTGCGGTCCGTCCAGGCGCGCATGCCGCGAAGCCGGGCCGGGCCCTCAGCGCGCCTGTCCCCCCATCACAGTTTCTTCACCAGAAAACCTGGGCTCTGAGCGCCCCACCTGCCTCGCTCCCTCGACCCGATTTCCTGTCCTGAGAGAAGCAACACCTTCGTGAGGGCTTCTGAGGCGCGTGGGGCGGGCTGCTGGAGGCAGACCCGCTGGAGGCGGGTGTGAGTGGGGCCCACGAGGAGACCAGCCTCCAGGACGCTGACTTGGTGACTCTGGGCGTGTGTGGGGAGAGGCGCTCGCTTGCTTAGGAGCAGGAGTCCAGGCTCCGGCAGGGGCAGGGCCCCCTCCACAGCCGTGTCCAGGGACCCCACCCTGGGTCAGGAAGCTTCGGGGCTTGTACCTTGATCACTCGCAAGCCGGGAGACGCTGATTACCAGAAGGGTTCCGGGTGGGAGCAGAGGTCTTCCTGAGGGCCCCCCGTAATGTGCTAGCCCTGCCGTGCGTGGCTGGGGACCCCGAGGCACCGGCGGCTCCCTGGCCCAGAGCTCAGCCCCCACATGGCCTGCTCTCTGCTCGTCCTGGCGTGGCCTCCTCCCTGGATAGAAGCCTGGATGGACCGCCCCCTCGGTCCAGTGCAGTCAGTCCTGAGTCCTTGGTGAGGCCTCGGTGTTGACACTGAGGCGTGTGCCCTCNACATGTACACAGACACAACACACCACGCACACATGCACAACACACTACACGCACACAACATGCGCACACAACACACCCACACAACATGCGCATACACACAACACACACTACATGCATACACAACACACACCCACACCACACACACCTGTCTCTTATACACATCTGGTGAGGAGATAGGGGAGGGGAGGGGGGAGGAGATGGAGGGGAGGGTGTGAGATGGGGGAAGGGTGAGGGGTTGAGGGGTGAGGTAGGCCACTCCACCTCAGGGTCCGGAGTCAGGAAACCGGCCCCAGCCCCATCTGTCCTTGAGCCCCTCCCGCTTCCCGGGGCTCCCTGGAGGTCCCTGTGACCACGGCTGCAGGGCCTGAGCTTCTGTATACACGGAACAGTCCCCTGGGCGCAGGTGTGACGGGTCTGCAGCTGGCCGGGGAGATCAGGGTGGCCACGTGAAAAGCCAGGTTCCGATCAGCGTGCCTGCTGCCCGGGGCGCAGACACTCACGCACAGGCCCCACCCGGGTCCAGCCGGGCTGGCACAGAACCTGGGCCTCGTGGGGCACCGCCCCGTGTGCCTGACCTCGACGCAGAGAAGGCCTTGTGACCCCGCTGAGGGGACCGCAGGCCGAGGGGAGGGGACAGAGCCCCCTGCCTGAGCTGTGGCCTGAGGGCTCCCACACGGGCGGGAGCGGGCCCGGCGGCCCCCCTCCGGACGAGCGTGCACCCCCCGTGCAGGCCAAGCAGACCAGACGGCAGCCTGGCCTGGAGCGGACGAGGCCCGGGCTCCCGAGGGCCCTGTTTATGGGCCCCCAGCTCGGGCCGTGTCCACGCTCTCCTCAGGGCTGGCCTGTTTCCTAAGGAGCACCCTGACAGCAGTCAGCGTAGCTCAAGAGCGGCAAAAACAGAGGAGCCCCGAGGAACCAAGGCCCACCGTGCGGACCCCGTGTGGGGGGCACGCTCGGAGCGCCGGGCTGTGCGTCCAGAGAAGCCAGCAGCCGGGGAGCGTGGGCCCCACGCCCTCGGGAGAGGCGGCCCTGCTGCAGACACAGGGGGGCCCTGCCTGAAACCGCCCTCCAGCATGGCCCGTCCACCCTGGGCCGCCAAGCCTGCTACGCACGTGCCTCCCGTGCAGGAGCCGCGCAGGCTGACGCGACGCCTGGCACCAGACCACACGTCAGTTTTGACATCGTCAGGCCCTGGGCAACCTTTTTCAGTAAATAACCAACGTTTTTTAGGCCATGGGAACAAGGAACGGTCTCCCTCAAAGGGCTCAGCTCACAGCCCGGTGCCTCTGGCTCCCAGGGAGGAAGCCCAAGTGTGTTTTGCCAAGTGCAGCCCCCTCACTATCGCCCCGACGGCCAGGTCTGACGCCGCCCCGCCCTGCCCTGCCCGCTCCATCCTGTGCCCCTGAGTGCAACTCCCAGGGCCTGAGGGCTGCAGGTCCCTAGACCCCGAGTGGCCCCACCCGCGACCCGTCCTCAGGGCTGGAGCTGGAAGCCCGGCTTTGTCCTCTCATCCAGGCCCTTGGGTGAAGCTCTCAGGGGAAACCCTCCAGGTTCAGCTCAGGTTTGCCCCAGCCAGTTAGACGTCCCCTTGGCCCAAAGGCCACGTCCGTTCCAAAGGGCTGAGGGTCGTGCCCAGGCTCCCCTCACCCACACTGTGCACGCCCCTCACGAGCCCCCGCGGCTGCCCGCAGGCACGTCTCTCCATACCTTCATCTCCTCTTCCATCTCCGACATCTTCCGCTCCAGGGCCCGCCTCTCCTGTTCAACAGAGCAAGACGCTAAGTACTGACGGACTCCAAGGCAGTCAGGAAGCCGCCCCCCCGACCCCCCGGCCCTGCTTAGCCCGAACCCCATGCCGTGGGAATCGAATGTAAAACTGAGCTGCTCTCCAAATTAAACATGGTAACAGGAGAGATGAGAACGTATTTTGTACTCCAGATCAAGGCGACGCTGGAGTTCATCGGTACATCTGACTTCTCCCAACCAGAGACAGTTGACGCCCAGAAAGATCCTGAGCATGCTCGGGAGGGGTCAGCAGCTGATGGAGAAGCTCCCTCCCCTCGGTTAGAACCAGCAAGCTGTCCGCTCAGTTCGGTCCTTAGACCTCAATCCAGGGAGCTGCTGAAGGCGCCCCTCCTGCTCAGCAGGGCGGGAGGGCTCGTGCGCTGGGGAAGCACTCTGCGGACAGGAGAGTCTGCACAGCCCCACCTGCCCCAGCGATGCCAGCGGCCCCCTGGACCCTTGCCCTGAGCTCAGAGGCCGCCCCAGGACTAGCAACCAAACTGCCGCCCGGAGGCCCGAGACGACTGCAGCCCCCAGGAGGGCCGCGTGGAAGCCCCGCCCCCGCCGCGCACGCACCCGCTTCTCCGTCTCCAGCGCCGACGCCCGGTCAGGGGTCTTGTCCTGCTTCTGTTGGTGCAAAAGGAGGGAAGGGACACAGTCGTTACAGGAGGTCTCGGGGCCCGCGGGCTCGTCTCGCCTAGCCCCCACCGGCCACCCACGAGGTGGCGGGGCTCCGGGCGGTCACACAGCAGGCCCTGCACACGGGTCCTGACACGACTGAGACGCACTTCACCGCCCCTCCCAGTTTCACAGAAGCCCCACGGCGGGGCTGGGGGCGGCGGCCGGGCCCCCTGAAACATGACAGGGCAGGGACATGAATGCACAGTCACCACACACCCACACACAGCACACACACTACATGCACACACAACACACCCACACAACATGCACACATGTACACACACGACACGCACACATGCACAACACACACTACACGCATACACACCTACACCACACACACACCACACACACACACCACACACACACACAACATGTACACATGTACACAGACACAACACACCACGCACACATGCACAACACACTACACGCACACAACATGCGCACACAACACACCCACACAACATGCGCATACACACAACACACACTACATGCATACACAACACACACCCACACCACACACACACACACACCACACGCACACAATACAGCCACACAACACACACTACATGCACGCACCACGCGCACACTACATGCACACACAACACACACACACGACACGCACATACACACACCCACACCACATACACATGCACACACCACATGCACACACCAAACACACCCACACACAACACGCACACTACATGCACACAACACGCACACATGTACACAGACAACACACAACACACACAACATACTACATGCATACACAACACCCACACCACATACACACCACACGCACAAACACACCCACACAACACGCACACATGTACATACACAACACACACATACCACACAACACACACCCACACATACACAACACACACTACACACACACACACAACACACCCACACAACACGCACACATACACGAAACATACACTACATGCATACACAACACACACCCACACCACATACACATGCACACACACCACACGCACACATCCCCACCACACGCACAGGTACATATACACTGCGCACACTACATGCATACAACACACACACTACATGCATACACAACACACCCACACCACATATACACACACCACACACACACACACCCACACAACACGCACACATATACACACACACAACACACGCACACACAACACATACACACCACATGCACACACAACACACCCACACCACATGCATACTACACACACACACACACACCACATGCACACATACACAACACACAGACTACATGCATACACAACACACACACACGACACCCACATCACATACACAACACTCCCCAACACACACACATGTACACACATACATGTATATACACATACCACACACCCAGAGACTATATGTACACACACACCCACCACACACACTACACACATGTATACACACACCACACACCACGTACACACACAAGCAACCCACACATAAGCAACACACCCCACATGTACACACAACACATTCAGCACACGCTACATACATATCACACACACAAACCCCTCACAACACGTACATGTACATACACATTCACCACATGCAGTACATGTATACACACAACACACACACACATCCAAATACACTCCATACCCACTACACGTATACACACACAACACCCCCAACACACACTACATGTACACACACATGCCCACACATACACAAACACACATGTAGACAGACACCACCACACAACCCATACACACTACATTCACACTCATCCACCACACACCCACAAAACAGACGACATAGATACACATTCACCACACACACACACAGGACACACATAACACGTATACAGAAAACAGAAACACACACACTACCTGTGTACACACGTACATTCACCACATACAACACACTCCCACACACATTCACCACACACACAACACACACTAAATGTAAACACATTTATTACACACACAGCCACAACACAATTACATACACACATTCACCACATACTCCCACACAATACACATTCATCATACACACACAATACCCCCACAATGCGCACACACACACATCAACATACATGGAGATACACACTCGCTACAAGGCTGCCCGACTTGCCCTGCGCCGACCCCCTTCCCTCTCTGGAATCTCTGGCCGGAGGGAACAGAGGGGCCTTCCTCCTGAGCGGACCCTGCTGTTCTGCCCCTCTGTCCTGGGGGCAGGGGTGGTGCTGTTCAGGTGGGTGGGCTGGAGGCACTCGGGTCTCGGTCCACCCACAGACCTGCCTGGCGTGTGCAGCGCCTTCCTGTTTTGTGCACTGGGCTCCGCAGCGGGCAAGACTGCTCGAATGAGAGACTGGAGCTCTGCTCGGGGCCACGCTCTGCCTCCTCCTTCCTTTCCTCTGGCCGCGCCGGGTCACTGCATAGCATGCGGGCTGCTCTCCAGCTGCGGGGCACGGGCGCCACGCTGTGGTGGCTTTTCTCATTGGGGAGCGCGGGCTCCAGGCACATGGCTTGGGCTCCAGCTCATGGAGTGTGGGCTTAGCTGCTCCTCAGCATGTGGGATCTTTGAGGACCAGGGATCAAGCCCATGTCTCCTGCACCGGTAGGCAGATTCTTCACCTCTCAGTCGCCAGGGAAGCCTCTGCTTTTAATACATAATTTGGAGAGGAGATAAGATTCAGCCACCACAGCCAAAAAGCAGAGCAGCTTCAAGGCCGGACACCTCGACGGGGCTCGGGGACGCCGCCAGGCCCCTTCTGCTGTCAGTGCTTCAGAACCAGGCAGAATCCCTTATGACCGACAGGCCGCTGATGACAGAGTGCCTGCTTACGCTGAGCACCAGGCACAGAAGCGAAGTGAAGCTGCTCAGTCATATCCGACTCTTTGCGACCCCGTGGACTGCAGCCCACCAGGCTCCTCAGTCCATGGAATTTTCCAGGCAAGAATACAGGAGTGGGTTGCCATTTCCTTCTCCAGGGGATCTTCCCAACCCAGGGATCAAACCCAGNGAAGCTGCTCAGTCATATCCGACTCTTTGCGACCCCGTGGACTGCAGCCCACCAGGCTCCTCAGTCCATGGAATTTTCCAGGCAAGAATACAGGAGTGGGTTGCCATTTCCTTCTCCAGGGGATCTTCCCAACCCAGGGATCAAACCCAGGCACAGAAACACTGAGTAAATACAGAAAGCACGCTGGCGTTCTTGAGGAGGCTTCTTTTCTCAACCAGTGAAGGACTGGCCGGAACCAGCAGAGACTCGGGATTTCAGGCTCCTGTCCGCGGCTCTCGCTGGCGTCTCTGAAGCGCAGAGCCATCAGCCACTCCCTCCACCGGGAAGCAGGAGGAGAAGGGGCAGAGCAGCCGCACCCCGGTTCTCCTGCCTGAGCCGGGGCCGCGGGGGCCATTTCACGGCTACTTCACCTGCACTGGGAGAGCTTAACTAGCTTACTCGGGCAAAGAACCTGTCCTGTCTTGCCTTGGTTTAACTCTAAGCCCTCCGAGTTCGGGTGGGCCTTCCCTGCAGACACGCCGTGTGTCCATGTGGTAACCGTCTACACACAGATGTGTGAGGCTGACAGGCCTCCCCCTCACTGCCCATCGAACAGTCCATTTTTGGTAAAGAGCAGAGGCTTGGCTTGCAGCACCAGCATTTCTTCTGACTTTCAGTAACTCGTATTTGGCAAAACAAAGCATATTCCGACACACCCAGTAAAGCAGTTGGCTAAAAAGTCCACACACTTCCCCAGGGACGCAGAGGCTGAGTTTATCTTCAACAGCTACCACGCAATCAGCGTCCCAGCTCGTGGGAGCGCTGTGCCACGGAGCCAAGACCTGGAGGTCAAAGGAGGCACTGTCGGGAGCTTCTGCAGAGGGAGTGGGGGCGGGGCTCCTCACAGGACGACCCCAGCCTCTGAACCCTGCAGCCCAGGCCTGCGTGGCCAGGCCGGCAGCCCCTTCAGGACAAAGTCAGCTTCAGCTGCCATGAGCAGGCGGGGGCCCTTCCAGGGTGAGGATGAAGGGCAGCTCCCAGGACAGGCGGCTCTGCACTGCAGAGCCGTCCAGAAAGCCCTCGGGGCAGGCCCCCCCCAGGGGACGCCCCCCACCCCGGCCCCCCTGCTCGCCTGGGGGTTAGGAGGACACTGTCCCCTGCCACATGCGCACTGCTCAGGTCCAGCATTTCCATCTCTGCTTTCGGACGCCATCCTGGGGCAGAACTGACAGCCAGCTCTGGTCTCCACCTGGGCCGCCCTGGCCGACTTAAAACTCTCACCCCCAGGCCTCCAGGCGGCTTCCCAGCGACCCAGCAATGACCCGTGGCAGGTGAAGGCCGCTTCCCATCTCTGGGGAGGGCCATCCTGACCACCTCGCTGCCGCACCCAAGGCTGGTTCTCCTCTCCCCTCCTCACCTGGGCCATCTTCTCAAGCCTGGACTTCACGTCCGCCAGCTCGAGCTGGGCCTCCTCAAGCTTTGTCTTCAGCTTCTGGTTCTCCGTCAGGGCGCCCTCGTAGAGCTGGGGAGGGAGAGAGGAGTCAGGTCCGCACCACGTGGGCAGCTGGGGACAGGCCTCCTGCTGCTGGAACCGTGAGGTCCAAGGGACCGAACGCCTGTCGTCAGTAATGCTGCTCTCCAGGGCAGCGGCAGAGCGGACACAGGGCTGTGCGTCGCGGTGTAGGAATCTGGCTCCCACACGGAAGAGGCTTGACGTTGGAGCCGCTCTTGTATGTGTACCCATTTCAGCCAAGTTCTTCCTAACAAGACAAACGTTTTGGTAACAAAAAAGTTTCTCCTGGCACCTCATGCACGGGAACGGTTTCGAGCCGGCCCCTGGAGCTGGGTTCTCTTCTGCAAGAAGTGAAGGAAGCGGGCCGTGAAATGACATAAACCCTCAAACCAGAGCAGCGCTGCTGGCCGCGACCGTGCAGCGTGTGTCGGGCTCACGGGCTCACTGAAAGCACACGGCTTTGCTCTCCCTTCCGCAGCTCTCGGACCTTGCTGCTGCCCACACCTCTAAGCACCCAAAACAGGGACGTTTTTACTGTACAAGAAACAGCAGCCGGCAGAGAGGGGTGACCGAGGCGCCGAGCGGGGCTGTCCCGAGCGGGGCGGGCCGGGGTCGGAGCCCACCTTCCTGTAGTCCCTACTGCCGTCCTCCTCGGCGCGGCTGCTCAGGGTGGCCAGGCGGGCCTCGCGGGCCTCCCGGCGGGCTCTGGCTGAGGCCCGCTCGGTGGACGCGTCGCTGCCTCCAGATTCCAGCCTGCAGGAGACACAGGGAAGGGGAAGCTGGTTCCGAGAATAGCAAGGTGTAGGGGGAGACGCTAAAGGGCAGTGGACACTTTCCCCAGAGGTGTTGAGCGCCACAGGGCACGCCCGCCCACCTGGGCAGGGGGCCAGCCCGCACCCAGCACACAATGGGCTTCAAGTTGGCAGTTTATACACTTGTGCTGGCTGAAGTCTCAGAGCTTTTCACACTCGCTTCGCGGTGAATACCTTCCCTCGAGAGAGTGCTTTTATAAAAGCAAGTTTCTTGGATCTCAGAGGCTCTTACAAAATGATTCCAATGAAGTCAGAAACATGTGGGCCTGGTGCTCAAAGCTGGGGTGGGCGAGGAAGGCTCAGGGCAGGCGGGCTCACTGTCCACCCCCTCCTCTGGACGCCACAGGGGGGGCGGCCATGCCCAGGACGGGACGTCACAGCGTGTAGGGGCTGCGTGCCGGGGGCAGACGGCGGCTTCGTTCCAGAACTGGCTGGTCCGAGAGTGGATCACAGACTGAGTGGGTCCCTAACAGTGTTCCTGTTTGTCTGGGGCGTTGCTGCTTCCAAGCTAAAATGCAGCTCACGAACGGCCACAGGCGGACTGGCCCTGCCGGGTTCCACCCTGAGCCAGGATGCGTGAAGGCCCGGCTCCGGAGCGTCTGCCTGTGGCCCTGTCCTGTGGGCACCGCTCGGAGGTGGGTGGGATCCAGGTGCCAGAAGAGGCAGAGCTGGGCGGGGCACGGCGCCCAGGACACCGAGGGCGCCCTGTCCTCAGAGGGAGGCTGCGTCCTACAGCAGCGTTTTCTTCTTACACTTAAAAAAACACACCTTTTGTAAACAGAAATCCCTTCAGTGACTTTCCTGGTTATAAAAGCGGAACTGCCTGCTGAACAACTTAAGCACGAGTGTCAAAGTGCCTGAAGAGAAAGTGAGTCGCCCCAAGCCCGGCCCCAGGACGGCCTCTGGCAACAGCTCAGGCCGTGTTCCTGCAGGGTGTTAGACGCAGAGGCAGGAACAGACACTTCGAGGACACTTCCCGTGTCTGCCCCTCCTCTTCTCCCCTACACCTGCTCACGATGACCACGGGCACCCCACACGTACCTAAGGACAGGTCTCCCTCAACAAAAAAAAGACAATTGCGGAGACTTCCACTGTATCCTGCCTGAGCACTTAATCCTCTACTGAGAGGCCCACACCGTCCATCCTAAGGTCGCGTCTGACTGTGCGACCCCAGGGACAGTAGCTCGCTAGGCTCCTCCAGCCATGAGATTCTACAAGCAAGAATACTGGAGTGGGATAACATTTCCTTCTGCAAGGCACACACTGACCTGTCTATCTTAGTCTATCTGTTCAGTTACTTTCTTAGCGTAAAATTTTAGCGGTGGAACTGTTTGGTCAAGAAGTAAATATTCTGAGCATCCTACGTACAGTAGGGCTTTTAAAACTGACGTGAAAGTCGCTCAGTTGTAGCCAACTCTTTGCAACCCCATGGACCAGGCCAGACTACTACCGAGGGTAGCCATTCCTTTCTCCAGCAGATCTTCCCAACCCAGGAATCAAACCAGGCTCTCCTGCATTGCAGGTGGATTCTTTACCTTGGAGCTACCAAGGAAGCCTCAGAACTAACGTAAGCTGCAAGACATGTTTTCCCCACTTTACTTTTGTCTCTTTACTAGCAGAGATTTGAATCTTATGTAATGAGGTGGATTCTTCCCCTGCGAAGCTAGAAAGTCACGTGTGACTCCGGAGGCTGTTGGCTGGTTCCACTGATTTTCAGTACCTCACTGATCTACTCGCTACAGTTTTACAGCATATTTTGAAGTTGGCAGGGAAATTTATTTTCATAAACGGCATTATAATGTAACAGAGTTCACAAGAAATTAACTGGAGTAAAGCGCTTCTCTCCACCAATCTGCAAAATTAATTTTCTTCTGGGTTAGAGGGAAATTAGAGTTACCCTCAGATGCTGCTGGCGAGAGGACACCCGTGGGGAGGACACGCGCCGGTGTGTGAATTTTAGGGTCTATCAACAAGGCAGCAGCGGCTCCGTCACGAGTTGGATCCACCCCACACCTCCCGTAACCACGCACCCCTGTCCCTCTCAGGCTCTCCATCAGGGCGGTCACAAGCCTGGGGACCGACGGCCTCCACTCTTTCACTTCGTTCTTCAGGAAGAGCAAGTCTGCCCTTAGGTACTCGGTAAAAAGTTACAGGGGAGCCCTCCCCAAACTCTGACATGCTTCTTCGAGTTTTCAGGGCTGTAGCTCACTGGACAAACTTCCCCTGGGCCCACCTGGGTACAGGGAGCGGGCTGGGGCCCCTGACCCAGAACCATGGGTCCGACTGGCCACCCCTCTGCCCCGAGCAATACCAGCACCTCCCTCAGGGCCCGGCTGCTTCCCGCTGAGACGGTCTGTCCAGCCGTCTGTCTGTCGGGATGCTCACGTCCCCCGAGCCCAGGGGAACCGAGGTGGAGGCAGAACGCAGCGTGAGGTGGATGAGGGGTATGCGGGGGCAAGCAGCGGAGAGAGGACACAGACGCTGAGGTGGGCGGGGGGCAAGCACGTTTACTCACGGGTGTGGCGCAGGGAGGGCCTTACCTGGAGAGCCGCTCATGCTGCAGAAAGGAGACAAACAAGAAATCAGTCAGCCGCGGGCCAATGTCGGCCGTTTTCTGTTACCAAGTGTACTTTCCAAGCAGACACCCCAGCTCCACAGCTGCAGACGGGGTGCAGCTTCGCAGGCTAAGGAAAGGCTGCTCAGCAAAGCACCGCCCCACGTGCCCAGGACTCTCAAGGCTTGCGGCCGGCGGAGGGGAGTGCATTGCGATAAGCTGGGGTTCAGCGACCTGTGACAGGACCGCCAGCCCCCAGCAAACGGCCCTGTGCCCCAGGACCACGCAGGCCTGTGACAGGCCGCCTCTGTGCATCTCGGCGTCCCGTCTATCCATCTCCTTCCATTCACACCCAGCCCTGCTCTCGGGGACGCCCTCATCTGCTCTGTGAAGGCCCAGGACCGTCCCCACTCCCCCCAGGCCCCTCATGAAGGGAGAGGAGGGCAGGCAGAGGCCCTCTTGTTCCCAGGACGGTGGGAGGAGCAGAGCGAGAAAGCACTGAGACCTCAGGAGGAGGGGCTCACGGGCCCCAACTGGGAGCCCACCTGCTTAGGGCCACTGCAGCACCAGCATAACCGCGTGGCTGCTTCACATTTATTTTTGATCACAGATGACCTTTACCCTTTATCTCCACTTTTCTAATAAAAAAACTCAGGCAAAAAACCAAAAAAACCTCCATCGACGTAGACGTATTTATTTTTCTCTTCTGAGGAGTTAATAACAATATCGATGAGGAAAGGAGGAGGAACAGGACGCGCAGGTTCCCGCCGGGCTGGGCCTTCCCGGGGACGGCGCCCCCACCGCGGGCCGCGACCCAGTGACCCGGCTGCAAGGCGCCATCCCCGAGACCCTCGCCTGCCCCGGGCTCATGCCCACCAGCTCTGCTTTCCACAGCGCCCCACCGGACCTCCACCCGGACCTCCGGCTGGCAGGTGTCCCCTCGACAGGCCAAGAGCTGGCCTTCCTCCACGAATGGCGCCGCGGCCTCAGGTGACCTGCGTGCAGCTGGACGTGAGCGTTTGGGGTGAAGACCCACCCCACCGCCGACGGAGGAGATGCTGCGAGGCACGTGCGTCTTCTCCTGACCTGGGGCCAGACGCCCGCAACGGCTCGGTTGTCCTCCTGACTCACCCCCGTAACGCCCGGCCCCGCCCCTCTTCACCAGCCCAGTGCGTCGCCTGGCCTGAGTGCCAGCGCTCAAGCTGCCCCCAGGGGCTGTGCCAGGGGCGGGGGCTCACGGCCGGGGCCTGCCCATCAGGACGCACCCGGACCCCTGAGAAGCGAGGCCAAACCTGGGCCAGGTGACAGCAAGGGCCCCAGCGAACAGAGACCGCCGTGTAGGGCCTGCGGGGAGGCCGAGCGGGGGCACCGAGAGCGTGGCCGGCAGGCCTGCCTGAGCAGCGGGGGCAGACGGAGCGGGGCGAGGAGAGACGCCGGGGAGACGGTGCTGCTCACGCGCCCCAGGGCCCCCGCCCTCCCGGTGACGCCCCCGGGGGCGCTCAGCACAGGCCCAGCCCAGCGCTTGGGCTCCCCCACCCGCCTCGCACACACGGTCGCTCTGAGCAGCAGGCCATCGCGTCCTCTCTCCCCTACAGCAGCCTGAGCCCCCGGGCAGGGTGTCTGCAGATGGGCACAGGCTCACTGCTTGGGGGCTCCTGGCATCCTCTCTGTAGGTGTGTGACCTGTCGGTGAGACTTTAGCTGCGTCTCCAGCTTTACATTCTGCGGTGTGGCCTGTCTCTGGTAAAGACAGGAAATTCAGCGTTCACCGGGTCTGTCTCCATCAGAGCTCACGAGTCAGGTCCAGGACTCGCTCCTCACAGGGTAGGGGTGGTGACCTCCCCACTGGGGTGGGCTCCCGCCGCCACGCCCCTGCGGCCCTCAGGTGGGGCAGATCGCACGCGGGGGACACACAGCGTGGCCTCCGCTGAGGAAGCTACACAGACGGTGGGCCAGCCCGGCCACGCCGCCCTCAGGACAGCCCGCGGATCCCCGAGGGGCCACCTCGGGGGCCGGAGGAATACACGCCCGCTTCTCCCGCGGGGCCGCGCTTCTCACGGTGCAAGACCCAGCTCGGGTGGACTTCCACCAGAAGGCGGGGACGAGCAGGAACCACCCGAAGCCGGGGTCAGAGGAGACGGGCCTCCTCCCTTATGTCCTCCGCCCCTCCCAACCAGTGACCACTGGGGCCCTCTGGGACCCTTGGTTTTTTACCATCGCCTTCAAGGATGAGCCTCAGCCATGCTCTGAGGTGACCGGCCCCTCAGAGGAGAGCGAGTCTCAGGAGACACGATCTGGGTGTGGCCGAGGCAGCTCGGCTACGCAGGCACTCAGAGGAGGACCCCTGGGATTTCCGGAGACGGCGCTGTCCCTGCAGCAGCAATGAGCCCAGGAGGCTTCTCAGAGCCCCGAGGGCAGGCAGGCCTGGATGGGTAGAGGCCTTGGGACGCAGCCCCGGCCTCAGACGGCACGGTGCTGGTGCTGAGATCGTATTCCAGAAACTACTGTTGTGCCTGGCTTCTTAATGCCCTAGATAATCTGGCGTCTAATGGAAAAACACCAGCTACGTTTAGGGAGAGAGACGTCTGGGTTTCTTGATCAAAGGAGCTGTCACTCACTAAGCCCAGCTCCCTGTCATCCGGACACTGCACCTCATTCGGAAGTGTGCGCCCATCCCTGCAGGGAGTGGTTGGAGTGGGCCGAGAGAGTGGGCGGTGAGCCCGTCAAGGACATCGCAGGAGTTGGGGAAGGGCCCAGGGCCCCCGGGGAGGAGCCAGAGCCGCCCCAGGGGCAGCAAGGGCCCGGGCCCGGCCAGGCTGCACCCTCAGGGGACAGGTAAGGCGTCCTTGCACCTGTGCTTTGGACGCGGCCCGAGTCCCCCGCCCTCCGGAGCCGCAGGTGAGGACAGGCGCCTGGCGGCCCGTGCTCGAGGAAGGACTCCGGTAAGAGGTGGCATTGCTCTGCTGGCACTGAAGACCAGCGCTGTCGGCCGCGAGGCGGGACTCTGGGCTGCCTCTGGGCTGGAGGGAAGCTGCTCAGTCGCTCTCCAGCCTTTATGGCCCAACCTGGGGCCTCAGCAGCAGAGACAAGCTGCCCAGAAAGCAGCACACACACACAGAAAACAGAAAGTGAGGAGGAGCAGGGAGGAGGAAGAGGGAGGAGGAGGGGGACTCAGACAGACCCCAGTTCAGAAATGCTCCCAAACCAAGAAGCTAGCTCCTCCCTCCCACACCTCCCGAATTCTCCCATAACGACCTCACTGGCTGGGGCCTGTTTCTAATAAGAGAGCAGGGCCGAGGGCGCCGGGAATTCACAAGGCCGTCCTGGAACGGGACGGGGCCAGGCTGGTTTTCATTTGTGAAATGTAGAGGCTCTAGAAACACCAGCGGCTGGCTTAGAAAAATCCCCACAAAAGCTTTTAGCTTGGAGTTACTGGGAGTTCAGGAAGGTGGATAATTAAAACCAAACTCCTCTGACCAAGTTTAAAATAAAATCGTGGCTCCGGAGGCCGGGCCCAAGGGAGAGACGGACCGTGTCACGTGCCCAGGCCGAGACCAGCGGGCTGACCCGAGAGCCGTGGGAAAGCATGTTTCCGTGCTCCCAGCAGAGGACGCAGCGGGCGCCAAGCCAGCGTCTGCCTCGCACCCAGACAAGGACCCGCTGCACACCTGGCCGCGCCCGAGAACATCCACACAATGCCAAGCCTCTGAGAGCCCCTCCCCACACACAGACACGGCCTCGGGCTCTGGGAAGCCTGAACTGGTGGCCGGGGGCTCCAGCTCTGAACGGGGCCTTCCTGAGTCCGGGCACTGAGTCCAGCATCCGGGACTACATGCAGGGGCGGGGAAGGAAGCCGTGCCTCTGTGCAGAGAGCAGTGTCCAGGCGGGGTCAGGCGCAGACAGTGGTGTCCAGGTGGGGTCAGGCGCAGAGGGCGGTGTCCAGGCGGGGTCAGGCGCAGAGGGCGGTGTCCAGGCGGGGTCAGGCGCAGAGAGCGGTGTCCAGGCGGGGTCAGGCGCCTCCCGAATCTGGGGATGGGTGTCACCAGGTCCCCGCTGGACTGTCTTCTCTCGCATGCCTGCCATCCGTGTGGGCCAGGTCCTGCCCCACCGTGCCCCTGGGCTGGTCCCGCAGCCCCCGCCTCTGACAGGGATGCGGCCGCCTGTCACACTCCTCTGCTCCCCCGCCGTCAGCCCAGGACGCTCTGTGCTCAGGGCTGGTGGCTGGGTCAGGCCTGCCCTGCTGAGGGCCACGTGCCCACGCCACGGTCCAGGGAGAAACACGTGAGCACGGTCGCAGGCCCCAGCCCAGGCCAGGCCACCAGCTCGGGACATTCTGGAAAGCCCCATGGTGAGAGGCTCGGCTGAGCTCACCCCACACCCCAGGGCAGGAAGTGTCCACAGTGCGCGGCCCCGCAGCGGCGGCCGGCTGGCGGCTCCTGAGTCAACGCCGGCAGCACGACAGGCGGGCAGGTGGTGGCCTCCGGGCAACACTCGCAGGCAGAACCCAGCTTTTAGAAGTATTCAGTTACATCTGACTTCGTCGCATTTTACCCTGTTTGTCTTTACCGAGTACCTACTGCGAATGGAAAGTAAACCCATGGAGTCAAGAAACACAGGAATCACATCCAGTTCCTGGAGCTATTTCTGGCAACTCTCACTGCCAGATGGGGACGAGTCGTGTGGGAGGCTCGTGGGAACGAGGTGGCCGGCTGCCGCTGCATCAGCTCTGGTGCGCCCCCATCGGCGCAGGTCCCGCTGCCCCGTCTTCATTCCGTCCGGGCCGGCACCTTGCCCTTGTGGACATTCCCAGTTTCCGAAGAAGTCCCACACCTCTGTGCTGTGCTTAGCTGCTCAGCCGTGTCTGACTCGGGGGCCCCGTGACTGTAGCCCGCTGGGCCCCTCTGGCCCTGGGGACTCCCCAGGCAAGAATACCAGAGTGCACTGCCTGCCTCTTCTCCAGGGCATCTTCCTGACACAGGGATCGAACACAGGTCTCCTGCACTGCAGGCAGGTTCTTTACTGTCTGAGCCACCAGGAAAGCCCCACAGACTTTTGGGAGCTCACAAAATGTAGTGATAGTAGAAGGAAATATACGAACATACTAAAGTTTCCCTGAAGAACCCGGGGCAAGCCCTCTGCACTTAAACACCATCCGCAAACTGTCATGAACCCAGGAACAAGGCATCCTCTCCAGGCGGCCTTCACGGGCCAGGTGACAAGGACCAGGGACCACGAGCTGGTTCTTGTGGGTCTGGTCAGGGGCGCCCAGCCCACACGGAGCACGCACGCGCACGGGTCCTGGGTCTGCACGGCATGTGGATGGAGCGGACTGGCGTGGCGCAGGCACCGAAGGAGCTCCGTCAGCATCAGCCTCCACTGCCCACTCACTTGGCCCCTCGGGCTGCGGGGCTGCAGGCCGCCAGAGCCATAAGCTCCAGTACACCCCTGCCCACAAGCCAGGGTTTTATTTGTAGATTTTGATTATCCAGGCTAATCCCTACTTACCCTCTCTAACCCATGGGCACTTCGGGTTATTATTTGACTGTCCAAACAGTTACACTCTCTCTCTGATAATCACTCAAGAGGTCGACGCTCTGACACAAAGACGCTGCTCTCCTGGGAAGAGGACAGCGGTCAAGTCCAGGCCTCCTGGGGAGGATGCCTGCTCTGCGGTCCGAGAAGGCTCCAGGCTGGGACCGTGCTGGGCCCTGCAGGACAGACACTCAGGACCAGAAACCAGAGGAACGAAAGGCCGGCTGGAGCCTCTCCTGTCTCCTGATTGTAACCGTTGGCCCGCCCACGGGGTACGAAGCCGAGAGACAGTGAGAGCCGTGCTGGGCCCTGGAACCATCTCAGATGGGCGCCGCGGGCCATGGTGAAGGCGGACCGGAGCCTCCGCCTCTCGACCCCTCTGCCCTGGTGACCCTCTGCTCCCGGGCTCTTCGGGACGCGGGCCCTGGCTCCCCGCAGGGGCGGCCTGGGAGGAGCCTGACTGTTGCCGCTCCTCCCCGGGCTGTGCTCCCCGCTGCTCCCCACGCAACGTCTGCCCACCGTTTAGGTCACACACCTCAGCACTCTCTGCCCGTGATTTTCTCCTGAGCTTCAGACCAACCACGTCCCATCACTCCCGAGCCTCCCAAAGCACTTCTCACTGGACACATGCCATCTGGGGCACCCGGCCTGCCCCGCCGCGGGGCTGTGTCTGCTATCTTCTCCGGAGCTGCCCATACCGGGGTCTGCGGGTCACGCTGGGCCCCCCCGCCCGCACTCCAGGCGGACGCGCCCACCGCCTGACGGGCCTCCTGCGCCCACCGCCGCACCCGCGCCTTGACCACAAGGCTCCCTCTGCCCTGCGGTGACCCTGCGTCTCCCCTCGTCTCCCGTGTCTCACTCCCGGGTCTAGAATCGGCCCGTCTCACGTGGAACGGTCCCCAGGGAGGAGCCGCCACGGCGACGAGAGTCCCGGGACCAGTCTCCGGTCTGCAGGCCTCGCCTGTGGCTGAGCCAGCCCAGTCCACCCAGGACTCGGGGCGCTGCTCCGGGGGTGGTGGGCCTGCTTCCCTGCCGACAGGTCCTCCCGTTCTCGTGAGGAGCTTTCTGCTGAAGAGTTACCGCTGACTAGCTTTTACTCAGTGGCTTTAAAAGACCAAACCAAACCCAGCACACCAGTGGCTCTGATTAGAGAGAAAGTGACAGCTGCTGCCTGCACCTTTAGTGTGTACCATTCACCCGGTCAACCCTGCTCATCCTGGGACAACAGGTTCTAAAGCGGAGTCAAGACTGCATCCCAGACCGGAAGTGCTGGTCAGGATGGTGGGGGCTGCAGAGAGCGCCACCTACGGGCTGCTCGCCGTCTGCCACAGGGGCCGGTGGTGGGGCAGGGAGACCCCGGGCCCAGCAAGGCGGGGGGGGACAGGGAGACACACCAGGCTCAGCAAGGCGGGGGGGACAGGGAGACCCCGGGCTCAGCAAAAGAGAGGGTGCAGGGCTGGAGACAGTGGGCTCAGCAGGGGGGTTGGG
>SJYX01019428.1:291099-331867 GCA_006410675.1 Oreotragus oreotragus
GGGGGCAGGGAGACACCAGGCTCAGCAGGGGGAGGGGCAGGGAGACCCCGGGCTCAGCAGGGCGGGGGGGCGGGCAAGGAGACAGGTGCTTTGTTGGGTGGCTGCTCTCCTCTCTCTGGGAGGAAGACGCCTCATGGGGTAGGCAAGCACTCCCTGCTGCCACAGGACCCAACACCAAACGTAGCCTCATTAGTTTGTGAAGCTGGTTACAGTTCTAGCTGGTAAAATGTTCCCTTTATTCACGTCAATAGCTAGGGAGACACACACTGCGTAAAACCTGTGCATTTTCTGCTGAGACGTGAGTCCTGACGGAATAACACTCCAGGTTACACGGGGAAAGCGCTGCTGATCTTGGTCTATAGACGCAGGTCAAATCCTATTACCATAAACACCAACCAGTTCAAAGAAAATCTGTCTAATTAAGACTCCCAGGGCGCAGCTGACGTCCCACTTACTTCAAGACTATTTGGTACAACGATGTCAACCAGGCACTGTAGACGTTAGACTTTTTCAGGCGTCTGTTACCTCTGGGTATGCCCCGTACTGAGGAATATTTTGGTAAATTAGCAAATAATATTTTGAGAATATTGACCAGAGGTTACCTGGTTCTTACTTTCAAGATGATTTAAAAATACTAAACCATCTAAACTGACTAGTTTTTAAGATAAGAGAATTTATAAACTTGAAACCCGATAAACAGTGATTAAAAAGCAAAAAGGCTAAAGGCATCTGACATATTAGTAGCTCAGAATTATTCTTTTTAATATTGGAAAATTACATCAAAAAGCAGTTTGTATGGGATCACTGATTCAATGGACATGAGTTGGAGCAAACTCTGGGAGTTGGTGAAGGACAGGGAAGCCTGGCGTGCTGCTCCCCAAGGGGTCGCGAAGAGTCGGACACGACCGAGCGGCTGAACCCCAGTGAGCGTGTGAGCCGGGCACCTGGCGGAGCCGCTCAGGGTGCGAGGAGAGGCCAACCTTCAAGTGCTCATCAATCCAC
Organism: Oreotragus oreotragus; assembly: GCA_006410675.1. Classification (NCBI taxonomy): domain Eukaryota; kingdom Metazoa; phylum Chordata; class Mammalia; order Artiodactyla; family Bovidae; genus Oreotragus; species Oreotragus oreotragus. The sequence goes on from SJYX01019428.1 coordinate 292,102, forward strand.
ACGGGAGGAGGCGCCCGCCAGACTCACGTGGGACTCTGGAAGCTGTCTGGCTTTCCCTGAGCAAGAGGTCAGAGACAGCAGGCCTGTCACTCAGGGACCACCTCTCAGTTTTCAGACAGAGATGCTGAACTAGTGTGTCTGGTGTGAAAGGGGCAGCGGAGACCAGCACTGAGGGTCAGGAGGGCGGGTGGTGGGCGCCTTCCTTATGGGGCCGGGTTTAAAGCCATGTGTAGTAGTATAATCAGGGGTTCAGAGAATGAAAAATGTTTATTGTTTTAAAACTACAAACTAGAGAAAGTAAATGAGACCCCTGGTTGGGGAGGACATGCACTGTCTTTTGCACGTAAGTGAATATCAAGGAGGATGTTAGTTGCACAATCTCTGGGCAAACGTTAGCCCACTACATGATCTTAAAAATGCCGTCGTTTTACCAAATACAGACAACATGAGAAGCGCCCGATGCTGCTGGGAGTTTAGAAGCATGATACGACGGTTCCAGCTTTTCAGCTGCTGAAAACTCACCCTGTCATTTGTTTTCTGGAGTCAGAAATAACCCGTTCAAGCTGTAGTTTACAGGCTTCCTGAACAGTGAAGAGCAACGTGCCCTAAACTCCCCCAAGAGAACAGCCGTAACTTCACAATTCCTATGAGGATGTTTTCCTTACAAGAAAGGAAAATGGAAGCATTTGCTGTGTAGCCCTTTGGACGACACAATTTTTCTTAGTGGGGGCTTCGAGCCTCGGGCCTGCAGAACCGGCTCTGGTGGTGTGTGGCCTCCGGCAGGACGGCCGTTCCCAGCAGGGTGCCCCAGGGCCTCTGCCAGCAGGCCAGCAGTTCTGCCCCAGAGGGGGCTCGGGGGCCCTGGGGGCCTGGCTCCAGGGGCCCCACCAAGCTCGTAACAACCGTCAGTGAGCTGGGGGTCCTCAACCCTCACGAGTATTTGCTGTGTGCTTGCTGACGAGGGGCCGGGCCAGGTTCCGCGCTCTCTGGGGAGGATGCGGGGATAGCAGCACCCTCGGCAGGCGCCCGGGCTCGTAACCGTGGCCCAGCCTGTCCTCGGGGCGTCTGTGCCGCACGCGCGCCCGGAAGCAGCGTTGGAAGGCAGGGGCGACGCCAGCGTGGACCCCACGGAACACGGGCCGAGGCGCCGGGAGGTGAAGTAGGGCTCCCCCGCCCGTTCTGGCTGCCGACGCCGGGGTTAGTCTGCGTGTCTGACGCTGAGTGCTTTCCGCAGCGCAGGCCCAGGCTGCCCGGGTCCCCGGGGCTGCAGCTGGCAGTGGGAGCCTGGCCACCCCCGACCCGGGAAGCGGCACCCAGGCTGGGATTCGGCCCCTCTACCCCAGAGCCTCGACGCTCTCCACCGTGGCCTTGGCCCAAAAGTTGGGGGGCGGGTGCCTGTTGGAGACCGACACAGGAAGCAGGCTGCAGCCCGCGTAGAGGACACAGGCTCCCTGGCACCAGAAAGGGGCGTCCCTGGAGACGCGAGCGGGGTGCTGCCGGGAGGCACTGCTCTGGGAGCGGCCCCGGGGCTGAGCGATGCTGACCAGGGCTCCTCTCACCACAGGACGGCCCGGCTGCCCCCACCCGCGGGCCCTGCCTGGAAGCTGCGGGGCGCGGGCTCCCCAGCTCCTTGGGGATGACAGCAGCCAGGCCACATGCAAAGAGGCCCCCACATTCCCAGGACACGCACAGGAGGCCCTGCGGTCATTCGCACCGTGAGAAAGACACTGAAAACGAATACAGAAACGCTCAGGAGACACGCAAGACTCCTTCAGGGTTCCCCTCCAAATAAGGGAGCCATGCTAACCCCCCCATCCAGGAGGAGCCGCCACGACCCCTGACCCGCCAGCAGGGCGCCTGCAGCCACGTGCAGACACGCGCCCTGGAGTGGGAGCTGCGCCTTCGGCTTCTCCAGCACAGAATTTCCTGACGGCCACCGAGGACTGGGACCTCGTGTCCGGAACGCCTGCCCTCTGCTGTCCATCACTCAGAGAAACCCCGCACATGCACGCACACAGAGCCTGCGCAGGCCTGAGGTCACCGCAGGCGCTTCCACAGCCCTGGGCACTGCCCCGGGGACACAGCGCCGACCCGGATGTCACACAGCCAGCCTCCGTTCTGCCGTCGGCGAGGAGCTCCACCTGAGCTTTCCAAGGCTGTTTTCAGGGCAGAAACCTCCTGTTGAGCAGCTCCTGGCCAGCTGGTTCCACACGCCCCACAGCACCTCTGCCCAGCCCGGCCCCAGGGCCNCACAGCGCCGACCCGGATGTCACACAGCCAGCCTCCGTTCTGCCGTCGGCGAGGAGCTCCACCTGAGCTTTCCAAGGCTGTTTTCAGGGCAGAAACCTCCTGTTGAGCAGCTCCTGGCCAGCTGGTTCCACACGCCCCACAGCACCTCTGCCCAGCCCGACCCCAGGGCCCAGCCTGACCCCACAGACCCCAGACTTCAGCCCAGCCCAGCCCCAGACCCTACAGCCCAGACCCGAGGGCCCAGCCCGGCCCCAGGGCCCAACCCGACTCCATCACACCCCAGGGCCAGCCCACAGCCCGGCCCCGATCCCACAGACCCCAGACCTCAGCCTGGCCCTGACCCCACAGACCCCAGGGGCCAGCCCAACCCCAGGAGACCCCAGGGCCCAGCCTGACCCCACGGCACAGCCTGACCCCAACACACCCCAGGGCCAGTTCACAGCCCGGCCCCAAACCCACCGACCTCAGGGGACAGCCCACAGCCCACCCCCGAGCCCAGACCCCAGGGCCCAGCCCAACCCCAGCAGACCCAGCCCACAGCCTACCCCCGAGCCCAGACCCCAGGGCCCAGCCTGGCCCCACAGACCCAGCCCACAGCCTACCTCCGAGCCCAGACCCCAGGGCCCAGCCTGTCTCCAACACACCCCAGGGCCAGTCCACAGCCCGGCCCCGACCCCACAGACCCCAGGGCCAGTCCACAGCCCCACCCCGACAGAGCACGGATGGAGGGGGTCTGCTTACTCGGAGAGTCTTGGCTGTCGGGGAGGGCGAGGCTGGGGGTGAGTCCGACTGGGCCGTCCTACTCCGAGCGAGGTCCTTGCCCCGGCCGGGCAGGGAAGACATGGCCCCAGGGGGGTGCGGCGAGGGGCAGGGCCACCGAACACCCCCGATCACGCCTCAGAGCTGAACGGGTCACGGGGGAGGCCCCGTCGGTGAGTCCACGTGGGGTCTGAGCACGTCCAGTCCAGCCCGCTTCTCCCCGGGGAGCTTCTCACGGAGGCCTGCGCCCGCAGAACGAGGTCCAGGCTCCGGGACCACAGGTCACGCCCGGGAGGTCGCGCCAGCGAAGAGCCACCCAGTATTCATCTGCGAGGACACACCAGCCCCCTGGACACCATGCCGCCTCCCAGAGCCGGGCACCGGGGCTGCACTGGGCCCTGTAACCGTCGGTCACGACAAACGCAGCTTAAAGGACTTAAACACACAGACACCAAATGTAAATAAGGCAGCCAGGGCTCAGGAGAAGGAAGCGGTCTGGGGAAGTCCAGGAGGCTGCTCTTACATATAAACACAAGGCCGCACATGTTCCCGCCCTCCTCTCTGACATTCCAAACCCTATTCGCTCAGCGAGGAATGCTGGCCGAGGGCCAAGGGCAAAGATGCACTTTCCACTCGGAATTCGGGTTGCCACTTGCAGGAGGAGAAGAAAGCCCGGGGCTCCTGGGAACGCAGGGGGGCCCTGGGGGCTTGGGGGCAAAGCCACGGCCCCCACCCCCGCCGCCCCGCGCCCCGCTTCTCAGAGGCGTCTCCCGGGGGGAGTGGGGACTATTCCACATCTGGGCCCGCGAGCGACAAAGCCCAGACAGGCAGCAAAGCAACGGAGGCTTTTCATGTCCAAGTGAAATCACACGTCACTTCTGCCGCCCCGTGAGGAAGCCGCAAGTTGAAACTCCGGCCACGGCGGAGGAAGCTCTCCGCACAAGAGACCCTGCCGGCGGAGCCTCTGAGAACACCGGCTCGGCAGGGTTTTACAAAATGCCATCACTGGGGGATCACGACGGGCGGAGAGAGCCGGGGGAGCAAGCGGAGGATAGAGGCTGCGGGGAGCCCAGAGTTAAGCAGAGGAGCTCCTCCGCCTGGGGTAGAAGGGCTCTGCGTTTGGCCTTGAAACGTCTGAAGTCCAGTCTCTTGTGCCCTGTGTCACTGCCACTGTAGCCAACATTTCCAGGCCAAGTGCTTTCTCAGCCAGCGGCTCCATCCCTGAAGTGACAAGGCGCCCCGCGCGGGGCTCTCAGAAGCAGTCCCGCCTCCCGCCCCCGGTGAAATGGAGGCTTTCCCTCCACTCGTCCCCAGCAAGCCCCCTTCCCTCCAACGCCCTGCTGTCTTCCCCACCCTTCTGAGCAACTTCTGAAGCTGAATCAAGGGAACTGGGGCTGCTCTGAGGAGCACAGGGTGGGACATCTATACAGGGGCCCTGATCCATCCCCAGTCTAAAACCCCCTAAGGGGACTGACCAATTCTACCATGAACCAGTTACATGCGTCCAAAAGGCAGGGGTCTTGGGGCTCAGACCTACAAGTCTGACCTTCTGCATCCTACTTACACGACCACTTCCGTCTCTGGGGGTGTGTCTTCCTCTGTTAGACCTTCCCACTTAGAAGAGAGACACCGAGGAGACACTCCCGCAGTGCGACAGGCTGGGGAGGTCAGGTGCTGTCCGACCTGAGACACCCTGGGGGCCGGCACTGCGCCGGGCGCGGCAGTGCCACGGCAGCTGCTCCCTGCCGTCCCTGCGGGTCTCGCGTCTGCGTCTTGGCAGCACCGATGACCGCCACGCCCTCCGCGTCTGTCTCTGACACCCATCGCCTCGCCCGGCCCTCTGCCCCACACGGAAAAGGACGACCACCCTACAGATGGGGAGACAAGCCCTCGCAGGTGACGACGCGGCAGGCGAGACGAGCTCCCAGTGGGGAGCCCCGACTTCAGCAAAGCGTCTCCAGACGCCGGGGAAGCGCCAAGAGTGCAGGGACAGGGGCGAGTCCTCCGGAAGACAAAGCTCAGCTCCCTCTTTGTCCACTGGTCCTTTCATACGTCTGGCTCTTTCTTCGCGCTGGCAGCAAGCGCTTCTTGGCTCCCTTCTCGCTGACAAGGCGCCGATTCCGTGTGCGTCCCGCCTGGTGGCCCCAGCCCTGCGCCTCTGGGTGGAGCCCGGCCTGCTTTCCAGGCGTTGCAGCGCCACTGCCTCACTGGGCGGCCCGGACGGAAGCGCCCCGTGTCTCCAGGCTGCCCCGTCGGAAGCACGACCTTCTGACCTGGGCGCACACGTCCCCGTGGGGCGGCTGCCCCGTCAGACGAGCGGCGTGGGGCAACGGCGTGGCGAGAGCGGCCCTCTCGGTCTCCACGGAGGGTCTGGCCTTTCATCTCTCAGCCTAGTCACCGACGCGCCCGGGAAAGCCGCCCTCCAGACGGAGCCCTACACAAGGGACTTCCACAGGCAGGCAGCAGAGAACGTCAGGTTTGTGCTTCGTTTCTTCCAGGGAGACAAAGGGAAAAAGCTCAGCAGCGACAGGAGGTTCTGTTATAACTGAAGTCCCAGGCCGCCGGCTCAGCAGCGATAGGAGGTTCTGTTATAACTGAAGTCCCAGGCAGTCGGCTCAGCAGTGACAGGAGGTTCTGTTATAACTGCACCAGAGTCCCAGGCCATCGGCTCAGCAGTGATAGGAGGTTCTGTTATAACTGCACCAGAGTCCCAGGCCGTCGGCCCAGCAGCGATAGGAGGTTCTGTTATAACTGCACCAGAGTCCAGGCCGTCGGCCCAGCAGCGATAGGAGGTTCTGTTATAACTGCACCAGAGTCCAGGCCGTCGGCCCAGCAGCGATAGGAGGTTCTGTTATAACTGCACCAGAGTCCAGGCCGTCGGCCCAGCAGCGATAGGAGGTTCTGTTATAACTGCACCAGAGTCCAGGCCGTCGGCCCAGCAGCGATAGGAGGTTCTGTTATAACTGCACCAGAGTCCAGGCCGTCGGCCCAGCAGCGATAGGAGGTTCTGTTATAACTGCACCAGAGTCCAGGCCGTCGGCCCAGCAGCGATAGGAGGTTCTGTTATAACTGCACCAGAGTCCAGGCCGTCGGCCCAGCAGCGATAGGAGGTTCTGTTATAACTGCACCAGAGTCCAGGCCGTCGGCCCAGCAGCGATAGGAGGTTCTGTTATAACTGCACCAGAGTCCAGGCCGTCGGCCCAGCAGCGATAGGAGGTTCTGTTATAACTGCACCAGAGTCCAGGCCGTCGGCCCAGCAGCGATAGGAGGTTCTGTTATAACTGCACCAGAGTCCAGGCCGTCGGCCCAGCAGCGATAGGAGGTTCTGTTATAACTGCACCAGAGTCCAGGCCGTCGGCCCAGCAGCGATAGGAGGTTCTGTTATAACTGCACCAGAGTCCAGGCCGTCGGCCCAGCAGCGATAGGAGGTTCTGTTATAACTGCACCAGAGTCCAGGCCGTCGGCCCAGCAGCGATAGGAGGTTCTGTTATAACTGCACCAGAGTCCAGGCCGTCGGCCCAGCAGCGATAGGAGGTTCTGTTATAACTGCACCAGAGTCCAGGCCGTCGGCCCAGCAGCGATAGGAGGTTCTGTTATAACTGCACCAGAGTCCAGGCCGTCGGCCCAGCAGCGATAGGAGGTTCTGTTATAACTGCACCAGAGTCCAGGCCGTCGGCCCAGCAGCGATAGGAGGTTCTGTTATAACTGCACCAGAGTCCAGGCCGTCGGCCCAGCAGCGATAGGAGGTTCTGTTATAACTGCACCAGAGTCCAGGCCGTCGGCCCAGCAGCGATAGGAGGTTCTGTTATAACTGCACCAGAGTCCAGGCCGTCGGCCCAGCAGCGATAGGAGGTTCTGTTATAACTGCACCAGAGTCCAGGCCGTCGGCCCAGCAGCGATAGGAGGTTCTGTTATAACTGCACCAGAGTCCAGGCCGTCGGCCCAGCAGCGATAGGAGGTTCTGTTATAACTGCACCAGAGTCCAGGCCGTCGGCCCAGCAGCGATAGGAGGTTCTGTTATAACTGCACCAGAGTCCAGGCCGTCGGCCCAGCAGCGATAGGAGGTTCTGTTATAACTGCACCAGAGTCCAGGCCGTCGGCCCAGCAGCGATAGGAGGTTCTGTTATAACTGCACCAGAGTCCAGGCCGTCGGCCCAGCAGCGATAGGAGGTTCTGTTATAACTGCACCAGAGTCCAGGCCGTCGGCCCAGCAGCGATAGGAGGTTCTGTTATAACTGCACCAGAGTCCAGGCCGTCGGCCCAGCAGCGATAGGAGGTTCTGTTATAACTGCACCAGAGTCCAGGCCGTCGGCCCAGCAGCGATAGGAGGTTCTGTTATAACTGCACCAGAGTCCAGGCCGTCGGCCCAGCAGCGATAGGAGGTTCTGTTATAACTGCACCAGAGTCCAGGCCGTCGGCCCAGCAGCGATAGGAGGTTCTGTTATAACTGCACCAGAGTCCAGGCCGTCGGCCCAGCAGCGATAGGAGGTTCTGTTATAACTGCACCAGAGTCCAGGCCGTCGGCCCAGCAGCGATAGGAGGTTCTGTTATAACTGCACCAGAGTCCAGGCCGTCGGCCCAGCAGCGATAGGAGGTTCTGTTATAACTGCACCAGAGTCCAGGCCGTCGGCCCAGCAGCGATAGGAGGTTCTGTTATAACTGCACCAGAGTCCAGGCCGTCGGCCCAGCAGCGATAGGAGGTTCTGTTATAACTGCACCAGAGTCCAGGCCGTCGGCCCAGCAGCGATAGGAGGTTCTGTTATAACTGCACCAGAGTCCAGGCCGTCGGCCCAGCAGCGATAGGAGGTTCTGTTATAACTGCACCAGAGTCCAGGCCGTCGGCCCAGCAGCGATAGGAGGTTCTGTTATAACTGCACCAGAGTCCAGGCCGTCGGCCCAGCAGCGATAGGAGGTTCTGTTATAACTGCACCAGAGTCCAGGCCGTCGGCCCAGCAGCGATAGGAGGTTCTGTTATAACTGCACCAGAGTCCAGGCCGTCGGCCCAGCAGCGATAGGAGGTTCTGTTATAACTGCACCAGAGTCCAGGCCGTCGGCCCAGCAGCGATAGGAGGTTCTGTTATAACTGCACCAGAGTCCAGGCCGTCGGCCCAGCAGCGATAGGAGGTTCTGTTATAACTGCACCAGAGTCCAGGCCGTCGGCCCAGCAGCGATAGGAGGTTCTGTTATAACTGCACCAGAGTCCAGGCCGTCGGCCCAGCAGCGATAGGAGGTTCTGTTATAACTGCACCAGAGTCCAGGCCGTCGGCCCAGCAGCGATAGGAGGTTCTGTTATAACTGCACCAGAGTCCAGGCCGTCGGCCCAGCAGCGATAGGAGGTTCTGTTATAACTGCACCAGAGTCCAGGCCGTCGGCCCAGCAGCGATAGGAGGTTCTGTTATAACTGCACCAGAGTCCAGGCCGTCGGCCCAGCAGCGATAGGAGGTTCTGTTATAACTGCACCAGAGTCCAGGCCGTCGGCCCAGCAGCGATAGGAGGTTCTGTTATAACTGCACCAGAGTCCAGGCCGTCGGCCCAGCAGCGATAGGAGGTTCTGTTATAACTGCACCAGAGTCCAGGCCGTCGGCCCAGCAGCGATAGGAGGTTCTGTTATAACTGCACCAGAGTCCAGGCCGTCGGCCCAGCAGCGATAGGAGGTTCTGTTATAACTGCACCAGAGTCCAGGCCGTCGGCCCAGCAGCGATAGGAGGTTCTGTTATAACTGCACCAGAGTCCAGGCCGTCGGCCCAGCAGCGATAGGAGGTTCTGTTATAACTGCACCAGAGTCCAGGCCGTCGGCCCAGCAGCGATAGGAGGTTCTGTTATAACTGCACCAGAGTCCAGGCCGTCGGCCCAGCAGCGATAGGAGGTTCTGTTATAACTGCACCAGAGTCCAGGCCGTCGGCCCAGCAGCGATAGGAGGTTCTGTTATAACTGCACCAGAGTCCAGGCCGTCGGCCCAGCAGCGATAGGAGGTTCTGTTATAACTGCACCAGAGTCCAGGCCGTCGGCTCAGCAGCGATAGGAGGTTCTGTTATAACTGCACCAGAGTCCAGGCCGTCGGCCCAGCAGTGATAGGAGGTTCTAACTGCACCAGAGTCCAGGCCGTCGGCTCAGCAGCCATAGGAGGTTCTGTTATAACTGAAGTCCCAGGCCGTTGGCTCAGCAGCGATAGGAGGTTCTGTTATAACTGCACCAGAGTCTAGGCCGTCGGCCCAGCAGCCATAGGAGGTTCTGTTATAACTGGAGTCCCAGGCTGTCAACCCACTCTGGTACCCTTGCCTGGAAAATCCCATGGACGGAGGAGCCTGGTGGGCTGCAGTCCATGGGGTCGCTAGGAGTCGGGCACGACTGAGTGACTTCACAGGCCGTCGGCTCAGCAGCGTCAGGAGGTTCTGTTATAACTGAACCAGAGTCCAGGCCGTCGGCTCGGCAGAACCTCCGACAACGTGGGACCAGCCGCAGGCCCCTGCGTGCCCCCTGCGTCTGACGGCACGTGTGAGCCCGCAGGCCACGGCACACAGCAGGGGGGCGGTGTGTCCTGCCCACCCGCTCCCCGAGGGCTTTTCCAGCCTCCCTTGGTGGCTTTCAGTTCAGAACCGATGGCCACGTGAGCCATTTCTAATGTCTCCTCTTACGTCTTAAACCAAGAAACCTGAGTGCCACGGTTCAGGAGCGACGACGTTCGGTAACGCGTGCCCCAAAGCCGCGGCACAGCTGACACGGCCGCCCCTCAGGAAGGGCGTGTGCACCGAGGCCCGGCCGCCTGCGCGCCGCCTTGAGAAGGCGCACGTGCAGCCCAGCGCCCCCTTCCTCCGCGAGGAGTGTGCTTCCCGCGCTCCCCGTGAACACACGACTCCGGACCGTGCTCACCCCGAGAAGTGCGGACGGCAGCTGCCTCCACATCCTGCGTGAGCAGGAGGCAAACGCGGCGTATCATCACACTCACAGGAACAACTCGGCTTCTGCGTCGGCTGCTGCCACTCCACACAGACTGCCTGCAGCAGGGGCCTCGCGTCTCCCGGAACAGATGTGAGCGCGCAGAGGCAGAGTCTGTCGCCCACCAGGCCCCTCCGTCCGTGCGACTCCCTGAGCAGGGACACTGGAGCGGACTGCCATTTCCTCCTCCGGGGGCCTTTCCGATCCAGGGATGGAGCCCTCACTTCCTGCGCTGCAGGCGGATTTTTTACCCCTGAGTCACCAGGGATGCCCATACCTACATGTCATTTACTCTCTGGTTCACGGTCAAACTAATTTTAATTCCCGAGAGCAGAATATACAAGCATAAATGCATGCACCCAGAAATGGAGTGGATAAACCGACAGCGCGGATGCCGAGTACAGACACCTGCTAGACAGTCTCAGAGTCAGACTGCAAACCCAAAGGGGGCGTATTTTATCATGCTGCATATAACCTGTGAAGGTCAGGAAGCAATGGTTAGAGCTGGACATGGAATAAGGGACTGGTTTAGAGGTAAAAGAGTACGTCAAGGCTGTATATTGTCACTCTGCTCATTTAACTTATATGCAGAGTACATCATGAGAAACGCTGGGCTGGATGAAGCACAAGCTGGAATCAAGACTGCCGGGAGAAATATCAATAACCTCAGATATGCAGATGACACCACCCTTATGGCAGAAAGTGAAGAGGAGCTAAAAAGCCTCTTGATGAAAGATGAGTGAAAAAGATGGCTTAAAACTCAACATTCAAAAAACTAAGATCATGGCATCCAGTCCCATCACTTCATGGCAAATAGATGGGGAAACAATGGAAACAGTGGCAGACTTTATTTTCTTGGGCTCCAAAATCACTGTGGACGATAACTGCAGCCACAAAATTAAGAGACGCTTACTCCTTGGAAGAAAAATTATGACCAACCTAGACAGCATGTTAAAAAGCAGAGATACCACTTTGCCAACAAAGATCCATCTAGTCAAAGCTACGGTTTTTCCAGCAGTCACGTATGGATGTGAGAGTTGGACTATAAAGAAAGCTGAGCGCCGAAGAATTGATGCTGCACTGTGGTATCGGAGAAGACTCTTGAGAGTCCCTTATACAGCAAGGAGCTCCAACCAGTCCATCCTAAAGGAGATCAGCCCTGAATATTCATTGGAAGGACTGATGCTGAAGCTCTAATACTTTGGTCACGCGATGCAAAGAGCCGACTCATTATAAAAGACCCTGATGCTTGGAAAGACTGAAGAGAGGAGGAGGAGACGACAGAGGACGAGACGGTTGGATGGCATCACTGACTCAGCGACCAGGAGTTCGGGTAAACTCCAGGAGACAGCGAAGGAAAGGGGAGCCTGGCGTGCTGCAGTTCATGGGGTCACAAAGAGCTGGACACGACTGAGCAGTAATATATAACCTCTTGGAATCGGTCACAAAAACAAACACGGGGCTGCCGCATGAAATTCTGGAGTGCTTCTGGCCAAGGGGGTCAGAAAAGGGCCTCTGTCTGCACGTTTGAGGGTCACAGATGAGCCCCGGGATGAAACGTTTAAGTTAACAAACACTGTAGGAATTTAGCCAGAAATGTGAGGTCTAGACTTCTCTGAAGATCCCAGCCTGAAACCCACTCATCCTGAACTGTGGCCTCTTCAGAAGAGCAGCGGGGACGGGGCTAAGGGTGGGCTGCTGGTTCAGGAAGGTGAGGGAGACTTTCACCAGACTCTCCCGGCCCCAGGGAGGTCTGCTCAAAGCCCGGGGGCCGGTGTCTAGCCTTTCAAAAGTCCTGCTGCTGCTCTTGGTGCAAATCGATTTTGAAGAACAGCTTAGTGTATAAACTTCTGAGACACCATAACAGACACTGTTTCAGTTCAGATCTAGGGAAGGAGGCAATGAGTCAAGTTATTAGCAGCCATGAACTAGGAATAGCTCAGATCTCTGCTCCTCCTTTTGTAACCAAGAATTCGGGAAGTTTCAGGCGCATTTGTGAATATAGGGCCAAATAAAGTACTTTCTGCTTTTAACCATCAACTTGATTTTTCTCCCATCAAACCAGCGAACACCACTGAGTGCTCGTGCAATGGACTTCCTAGACAAACAGGTCTTCCCGAGGCCAGCACACGCCCGCACACACTCAGAGGAAGAGTCCGGGGCCCTAGGAGCCCCACGGATTTATGCTGCTGTTTTCATTACTGGGTGCCTGGAGGGGCCACCAGCATCACAGCGGAGAGGGAAAAGGAGCTCTATGCCAGGCATCCCATCTCTGCCCATTTCCCCATCTCCATCTGCATCCTTGGCCTGTGTGAGGGGAGGTACCCTCTGGGGGCCGGGCACAGAGTCCTGAGCGAGGAGGATACAGCAGGAGCTTCACCACAAAGCAGCCCCTGCCTTCCCCGCCTCTGGGAGGGGCCTTCCAGAGGAGAGCTGGCCCCACCCCACACCTGGGTGGACTCCGGCTGCCTTCCCCATCGCCTCTGGGAGGGGCCTTCCTGAGGAGAGCCGGCCCCACCCCACACCTGGGTGGACTCCGGTTGCCTTCCCTGCCTCTGAACAGCGGTAGGGGCAGAAGCCCTCTGACCAAGTTCCCCAAGGCCTGGTAAACCCTCCGCAGACTGGCTCAGGCCTGGCGCCTCTGGCCCGGGGTCGGAAAGCGGTGGTTAGAGTATTACCCGATTTCCTCTAGTGGTTATGGGGCTTTTCTATTTTCCTATTACTTCTTGAGTAATTTTGGTATTTTATATTTTCCCAGAAAAGTATCTACTTAAACCAAGCTTTCACGCTTACAGTCTTAATGCTGTTCAAAAACGCGTCTCATGATTAATGTCTGTTTTTTCTGTCCCCTGCCCTTTCCGAACTGTTCATTCTGACTGTCCCCAGCAGCCCCCAATGCCGTCACGCGTCCACAGAATCCGCTCCTGGGCTCACAGATCACCCCTACGGCTGCCTCGTTTCCAGCTCGTTGATTTCTGTCCGTCTCTTTTTCTCACCCTTTCTACTGCATTCGGACATTCTGTCCTCTTCCCAGCATCTCGAGTTTGAAAGCCTGGCTCACTGGTTTTCGTTCCGTCTTATTTTCAAGTGTTTTCAATGCACTTCTGCACTGAAGGGTGTAGCTTTTTCTCTTTAGCTACCTCTCCAGGATCAGGCGTGAAGCAACTTCACCTTAAATGTTTTCTAACTGGTGACGGTAGCCTCCCTGACCCACGCGGTGTCTTTATGAGGGGCTCTCAGCGCCCCTGTCCCCCGCCCGCACCGCTGCAGCCTCTGCGGTCTCGATGCCGCCCCTGCGTCTCTCCTGCTCTCAGGATGCCCCAAGCTGCCGCCGGCTGAGGGCCCTGCCGCTGTGCCCTCTCCCTGCACTGCACTCTGGCAGAACCACAGCCTTGCATAAACTGACTTTCCTGCCAACTCTGCCACTGCGATGGGCTGGCAGAAAAGTACACCACCAGGCTCACCGGTCTCGATTTAAACATGCCCCCGTGAGCCCGGGGCGGGCCCCAGGCTGGCACTCGCCTCCCAGGGCTGCGATCGTACCCCTTCTACAGGCTGTTCTCCAGCTGCTGGTCTGCTTGCTGCTTCCCTGGGGAACGGCAGCAGGCAGGCCACATCCCGGGGGTGGACGGCCCTCTCCTGGGGCACCCGCAAGCTCCGAGGCCCGGCCCCGCCCCCTCTCCCGGGGCACCCACGGCCCGGGCCTGGGCCCGCCCCCTCTCCCCGGGCACCTGCGGCCCGCCCTGGCCCCTCGCCCCCTTTCCCCAGGCACCCACGGCCCGGGCCCGGGCCCGCCCCCTCTCCCCAGGCACCGGTGGCCGGCCCTGGCCCCTCGCTCCCTCTCCCCGGGCACCGGCGGCCCGNGCCTGGGCCCGCCCCCTCTCCCCGGGCACCTGCGGCCCGCCCTGGCCCCTCGCCCCCTTTCCCCAGGCACCCACGGCCCGGGCCCGGGCCCGCCCCCTCTCCCCAGGCACCGGTGGCCGGCCCTGGCCCCTCGCTCCCTCTCCCCGGGCACCGGCGGCCCGCCCTGGCCCCTCGCCCCGGCTCCTGCCAGGCCACTGCTCTGCTCCACCCTGTTCTGGGCTTGCTCCCCACCGTCCGCCTCCCCCAGGCCCATCCGCCAACTTCTCCATCTCAAGAAGCACCCTTATCTCGACCCCATCTCTCCTGTGAGCTATCGTTCCATTTCCCTGTCCCGCTCTACTGAGAAACTTGTTTGCAAAAAATGACTGTTTTCCATATTTCTAACTCCTCTCTCCAGCTGTGTCTTGAAACCTCCGCTGCCAGCCTTTCTGCCCCCGGGCTCCACCGGAGCTGGCCCCGCCAAGGTCCCCGCTGACCCCCACACGGATGTCACTGGGCAGCCCTCGGCCTTCACGACCCGACCCATCAGCAGCCCTCAGTGCCGCGGCCACTGTCTGTGGTGCGCTCGCCCCACTCACACGGGACCCTGGGCCCGAGGCCCTCCCTGCAGTGCGGGGTGAAGCCAGCTCAGTCCTTGACCCACTCTCGTCTCAACTGCTCTTCCACCCCCTCACAGAGCCTCACGGATTTAAGCATCACCCAGACGCGCCACAGGCCCGACGGCCGGGCACCCCCGGAGACCTCGAGCTCAACAGCCCCCACCCGGGTCCTGCATCCCTTCCCGGCCTGCGGCCTCCAGCGGCCGGCAACTCGGGCTTTGCAGCTGCTCAGACCAAAACCTTGGGGTTGCCAAGACCCCTCATTTCCTCACANCGGGCACCCCCGGAGACCTCGAGCTCAACAGCCCCCACCCGGGTCCTGCATCCCTTCCCGGCCTGCGGCCTCCAGCGGCCGGCAACTCGGGCTTTGCAGCTGCTCAGACCAAAACCTTGGGGTTGCCAAGACCCCTCATTTCCTCACATCCCGCATGTCCAGAATACTTTTTTCCATTGAGGTATATAGTTCAAGCACAATATTATGTTTCAAGTGTACAACATAATGATTTAAATTTCTGAAAGTTATATTCCATGTATAGTTTTATCTCTGTGCTGTACAACATATCCTTGTAGCTTGCTTACTTCATAGAGAGCAGTTTAGCCTCTTAACCCCCTACTCCGGCGTTCCCTTCCCCTCCCCTCTCCCTACTGGTAACCACTAGCTTGTTCTCTATGCCTGGGAATCTGCTGCTTTTCACTTTTTGGATTCCACACACTAGTGATATCATACTTTTCTTCCTCTGACATTTCACGTAGTATAATGCCTTCCAAGTCCATCCACATTGCTGTAAATAGCAGAATTTCATTCATTTCTGTGGCTGAGTAATATTCCCAAAATAGATGGGGAAACAGTGGAAACAGTGTCAGACTTTATTTTTTTGGGCTCCAAAATCACTGCAGATGGTGACTGCAGCCATGAAATTAAAAGACGCTTACTCCTTGGAAGGAAAGTTATGACCAACCTAGATAGCATATTCAAAACCAGAGACATTACTTTGCCGACTAAGGTCCGTCTAGTCAAGGCTATGGTTTTTCCAGTATTCATGTATGGATGTGAGAGATTGNGGAAACAGTGTCAGACTTTATTTTTTTGGGCTCCAAAATCACTGCAGATGGTGACTGCAGCCATGAAATTAAAAGACGCTTACTCCTTGGAAGGAAAGTTATGACCAACCTAGATAGCATATTCAAAACCAGAGAGTTTACATTGCCAACAAAGGTCCATCTAGTCAAAGCTATGGTTTTTCCAGTAGTCATGTATGGATGTGAGAGTTGGACTGTGAAGAAAGCTGAGTGCCGAAGAATTGATGCTTTTGAACTGTGGTGTTGGAGAAGACTCTTGAGAGCTCCTGGGACTGCAAGGAGATCCAACCAGTCCATTCTAAAGGAGATCAGTGCTGAGTGTTCTTTGGAAGAAATGATGCTAAAGCTGAAATTCCAGTACTTTGGCCACCTCATGTGAAGAGTTGACTCATTGGAAAAGACTCTGATGCTGGGAGGGAGTGGGGGCAGAAGGAGAAGGGGACGACAGTGGATGAGATGGCTGGATGGCATCACTTACTCGATGGATGTGAGTTTGAGTCAACTCCAGAAGTTGGTGATGGACAGGGAGGCCTGGAGTGCTGCAGTTCATAGCGTCGCAAAGTGTCGGACCCAACTGAGTGACTGAACTGAAGTGAACTGAACATGGAGAAGAGAAGAGGGTTGAGGGAGATAGAGGTGACCAGGAGGAGAAGAGGGGGAATCAACAGGGGTGAGAGCAAGCTAGCCAGTAATCACTTCCCTATGTGCTCTCAGAGTCTGGATCCCTCAGAGATGTTCACGGAGTTATACAGAGAAGAAAAGAAGGAGGAAGGAGACAGAGGTGGCCAGGAAGATAAGGGGAGAATCAAAAGGAGGAAGACAGTTCCAGCCAGTAATCAGTTTCTTAAGTGTTCTCCACAGCCCGCAACACAGAAAAAGGTTCACAGAGTTGATAGAGAAGAAAAGGGGGAGGGGGGAGATAGAGTTGACCTGGTGGAGGAAAAGGAGAGTGAAAAGGGCGAGAGAGCAATCAGGCCAGTAATCTCGCTCCCAAGTAAAAGTGGATACTGAAGATTGGGTTCTTAAAGGTACAAAGTTGATAACAAATACCAGAAAGCAAAGATTAAAAATCTTGAGTAAAGGTTAGATTCTCAAAATACAATATTAAAAACAAAAACAAAACAACCCCCCCAAACAAACAAACAAACCAAAAAAAAAAAAAGTGACAGAAATTATAAAAGATATATTTATGAAGTTTGCTTTAAAATTAGGGTAATTAAGGTAATAGGCTATAAAAAATGAAAATTGAAGGAGTATGGGGACTTAAAATAACAATAAAATAAAATAAAATAATTATTTTTTTTAATTAAAAAATGATACTATTAAAAATATATCTAAGACTTTCTCTGGAGCTGTTGCAGACAGTGTGGGGTTAGTTCATTTTCAGATAGTTCCTTGGTCCGGCTTGTACCTCTCATGCTCTATAGGCCCCTTCCTATGTAGTCGGTGCCAACTACAGGGTTTTAATCTATTGCTCCTGTCACTTCTGAAGCGGTTCCCTCTGTTTGTGTTAGCTTCTTCTGCTTGCTGGTCTCTTCAGTGTCTAATTTCTGCCCTGACACAAGGGACATGGTGGTGGTCACTCTTGTTTAGGCTCGCTCGTTCAGTCGTGCTTTGTGGCGGGAGGAACACTGTAAACAAATATCACTGGCATGTGTTCAGCGTGATTCAGCCACACTGGGTTTGCCCCTGCTCACAGCGTGTTTGCTTTCCCAGTCTACACTGCTCAGACTCTAGGTTGCTCTGCCATTAACTGCTGATGCAGGCCCTGGTTTGCATGCACTTCCCAGGTCTAAGCCACTCAGGTTCAGGTTCTTGGTTACTACACAAAGGCACAGATTCTGTTGGGCATGCTGAGCAGCTCAGATGACCATGTCCTTGGCGCGTGTAGTCACACCCAGGTGAAGGCTGTGACTTATCCCCTCCCCCGTCCCAGCCACTTGGTTTTCTGGGTGGACAACCGGTGCACCTTTTCTCTTCTGGAAGCTTAGCTCTGGCTACAGCTCTCCTGGTGGATGGCAACTGTCCAGAATCCCAAGAAGCCTTGATTAGCAATGAAGTCTGCTTGCAGTCTGGCATAGGATGCCTTGCTGGGGCCACAATTGCTCCCTTCCAGCTCTGGCTGCCCTCGTCTGCCTGTCTCTGGTGGGGGATTCTCTGCCAGCTAGCTCTGCTCAGTCCTTTGTTCTGTGAACCTGACTGGTGGTGGTAGGGCTTTTTTTTTTTAACTATAAATTTAATTGGAAGCTAATTACTTTACAATATTGTATTGGTTTTGCCATACATCAACATGAATCTGCCACAGGTATACATGTGTTCCCCATCCTGAACCCTCCTCCCACCTCCCTCCCTGCACCATCCTTCTGGGTCATCTCAGTGCACCAGCCCCAAGCATCCAGTATCATGCATAAAACCTGGACTGGTGATTCCTTTCATATATGATATTATACTTGTTTCAATGCCATTCTCCCAAATTATCCCATCCTTTCCCTCTCCCACAGAGTCCAAAATCCTGTTCTATACATCTATGTCTCTCTTGTCTTGCACACAGGGTTATCCCTACCATCTTTCTAAATTCCATATATATGTGTTAGTATACTGTATTGGCGGAGAAGGCAGTGGCACCTCACTCCAGTACTCTTGCCTGGAAAATCCCATGGATGGAGGAGCCTGGTAGGCTGCAGTCCATGGGGTCGCTAAGAGTCAGAGATGGCTGAGCAACTTCCCTTTCATTTTTCACTCTCATGCATTGGAGAAGGAAATGGCAACCCACTCCAGTGTTCTCACCTAGAGGGAGCCTGGTGGGCTGCTATAGGGTCTCACAGAGTCAGACATGACTTAGGTGACTTAGTAGCAGCAGCAGCAGCAGCAGTATACTGCATTGTTTTTCTTTCTGGCTTACTTCACTCTGTATAATAGGCTCCAGTTTCATCCACCTCATAGACAAAAACAAACTCAAAATGGATTAAAGATCTAAATGTATGACCAGAAACTATAAAACTCCTAGAGGAGAACATAGGCAAAACACTCTCCAATGTAAATTGTTAGGGCTTTTTGCTGGATCACGGGATAGCTATCCCACAGTCTAGTTTGCTGTCTCAAGCTAGTTCCCTCAGATTGCCCTCAGGGAATTCATGTCTGGTCCTTATCCTGCTGCCCGCTCCTCCCTGTCCTTCTCCCACTTGCTAGTGGGGGATGCGAGCATCAGGGCTGTTACACTGCTGGAAGTTGCTGTTGGGCACGTAACCTGTGGGTTTTAATTATTTATTTATTTTTCCTCCTGGTTATTTTGCCCTCTGAGATTCCAAGGCTCACCACAGACCCACCGGAGAGAGTGTTACCAGGTGTTTGGAAACTTCTCTCTCTTTTTCTACCCTTCTTTTTTAAAATATAAATTTATTTATTTTAATTGGAGGCTAATTACTTTAAAATATTGTATTGGTTTTGCCATACATCAACATGAATCTGCCATGGGTGTACACATGTTCCCCCTGCTGAACCCCCCATCCAACTCCCTCCCCATAGCATTGAAACATGTATAATATCATATGTGAAATGAATCATCAGTCCAGGTTCGTTGCATGATACAGGATGCTCGGGGCTGGTGCGCTGGGATGACTTCTCTCTTTTTTAAGACTCCATTCCCAGGACAGATCTCCATCCCTACCTCTTTTATCTCTATTTTTATCTTTTATATTTTGTCCTACCTCCTTTTGAAGACAATGGGCTGCTTTTCTGGGTGCTTGATGTCCTTTGCCAGCATTCAGAAGTTGTTCTGTGGAATTTGCTTGGCACTCAAATGTTCTATTGACGAATTTGTGGGGGAGAAAGTGGTCTCCCCATCTTATTCCGCCACCATTTTAGGACCACCTCAGGGTCTTTTTTATTTTACAAAGTTAAAAATTTCTTGTTCTAGTTCTGTGAAAATTTTCATATGATCCTGTTATCCCACTCCTGGTCATATAACCAGAGAAAACAATAATTCAAAAAGATACACCCCAGTGTTCATTGCAGCTCTATTTACAATAGTGAAAACATGGAGGCAACCTATTTGTCCTTTAACAGATAAGAAATGTGGTATATTTATAGAATGTAATAGTACTCAGCCATAAAAATGAGTAACAGTGAATGAAATAATGTCATTTGCAGCAACATGGATGGATCTAGAGACAATCATACTCAATGAAATAAGCCAGGCTGAGAAAGACAAATGTTGTAGGATATCACTTATATGTGGAACATGAAAAAAGGGTTGCAGTTGAAACTGTATATAGAATGGAGATAGACCCTCAGATGTAGAAGTCAAACTAATGGTTACTTGAGTGGGAAAAAGGGAGTTGTTTAGGAGTCTGGGATTGACATAAATACAAACTATGTATAAAATAGATAGCCATAAGTACCTGTTGTATAGTACAGAAAACTATACTCAATGTTTTGTAATAGCTTTTAAGGGAAAAGATGAAAAAAAATGTTTACATATGATTGAATCACTTTGCTATACACCCAAAACTAACACAGCATTGTAAGCAAATTATGCTTCAATTTAAAAAAAAATTGTCTTAAAACTTTAAACATATCTCACCTCTAACATAATATGTTTCCATTTCACTGCCTTGTACCTACCCAGGACAGCAGATTTCTTTGTATGCAAATGTTAATAGAAGCTTTATTTATATTAGTCAGACCTTGGGAACAATCTTGAGGATGAATAAGTAAATCCTGACAAGTGAATTCCATGCTGCTGTTCAGTTCAGTTCAGTTCAGTCGCTCAGTCATGTCCGACTCTTTGTGACCCCATGAATCGCAGCACGCCAGGCCTCCCTGTCCATCACCATCTCCCAGAGTTCACTCAGACTCATGTCCATCGAGTCCATGATGCCATCCAGCCATCTCATCCTCGGTCGTTCCCTTCTTCTCCTTCCNGGCATTGGTGATGGACAGGGAGGCCTGGCGTGCTGCGGTTCATGGGGTCACAAAGAGTTGGACACGACTGAGCTGAATATTCCACCACACACACACACACACACACACTCATCTGTTGCCTCTGCGTCTTGCTTTCTCTGGGTGTTGCTGCTGCTGCTGCTGAGTCGCTTCAGTCGTGTCCGACTCTGTGTGACCCCATAGATGGAAGCCCACTAGGCTCCCCCGTCCCCGGGATTCTCGAGGCAAGAACACTGGAGTGGGCTGCCATTTCCTTTTCCAATGCATGAAAGTGAAAAGTGAAAGTGAAGTCGCTCAGTCGTGTCTGACTCTTAGCAACCCCATGGACTGCAGCCCACCAGGCTTCTCTGTCCATGGGATTTTCCAGGCAAGAGTACTGGAGTGGGGTGCCATTGCCTTCTCCGTCTCTGGGTGTATATCCAGGAGCAAAGCTGCTGGGTCACATGGTGGCTCTATGGTGAGCATCTTGCTTTCCACGGTGGCTGCACCAAGCTACACTCCTGCCAGCAGTCTGAGTGTGTGGGGCCCGTCTCCACGTCCCCACCACGCGGTTTGTGTTCTGACGACAGGAGTGCTGAGAGGTGTGCGGTGGTGCCTTTTCCTGGTGATTAGAGGTGCTGGCCATCTCTGCATCTTCTCTGGAAAAATATCTATTCAGGCCTTCTTCTTGTTTTTAATTGTTTTTATGGGGCATCCCTGGTGGCTCAGCTGGTAAAGAATCTGCCTGCAATGCAGGAGACCCCGGTTCAATTCCTCAGGAGGGAAGATCCCCTGGAGAAGGGACAGGCTACCCACTCCGGTATTCACGGGCTTCCCTGGTGGCTCAGCTGGTAAAGAATCTGCCTGCCATGCGGGAGACCTGGGTTTGATCCCTGGATTGGGAAGATCCCCTAGAGGAGGGCACGGCAACCCTGTCCAGTATTCTTGCCTGGAGAATCCCCTGGCGGGCTACAGTCCATGGGGTTGCAGAGNTGGCTCAGCTGGTAAAGAATCTGCCTGCCATGCGGGAGACCTGGGTTTGATCCCTGGATTGGGAAGATCCCCTAGAGGAGGGCACGGCAACCCTGTCCAGTATTCTTGCCTGGAGAATCCCCTGGCGGGCTACAGTCCATGGGGTTGCAGAGAGCCAGGCGACACAGTGCACACAGGTGACGCCTCACTGTGGTTTCAGTTTAGATTTTCCTGATGATTAATGACGTTGAACATCTTCTCACGAACCTGTCGGCCATCTGATCATCTTCTCTAGAAAAACGTCTACTCAGACCTTCTGCCCGTTTTTTGACTGACTGGCTGCTTTCATGATGCTGAGCTGTGTAAGCTGCTTACGCATTTGGGATGCTAACCCTTTACCAGTCGTGTCGTTTGGAGCTATGTTCTCCCATTCCGTAGACTGTCCTTTGGTCGATGGTTTCCTTTGCGATGCAAAGGCTTTTAAGCTCAACTGGGTCCTGTTTATTGCTGCCCGTCTCCTCTACTCTAGGAGGCAGATCGGAACACTCATAAAGGTGGTTTGTGTCTCCATCTGCTTGCGTCGTCTTCCGTTTCATCGGCCTCTTCAGAACACAGGGCTTTGCCTCCTCAGGTAGATTTATCCCCAGGTATTTTATTCTCTTTGACCCGATGGCAAATGGTGTTGTTCCCCGAATTTCTCTTTTATTGTGTATAAGAAGGCAAGAGAGGCGTCACCTGTGTGCACTGTGTATGACTTTTGTGTCCTGCAATGTTACCAACGTCACTGAGCTCTAGCAGTTACCCGGTAGCACCATCAGGACCTTCTGTGTAGAGTGGCAGGTCATCTGCAACAGACACTTCCCTCCTTCCAATGCGTGCTCTTCTCTCCAAGGCCATGCGGGGTGACCGGTGAGAGCAGCATTCTTGCCTTCCTCCTGTTCTCAGAGTGCGCACTTTCAGTTTTCGCCATCGAGTAGGATGTTTGCCGTGGGCTTCTCATATACGGCCTTTATCATGTTGAGGTTAAGTTTTCTTTCTCATTTTCTGGAGGCTTTTTTTTTTTTTTAATAAAAAATGGATGTTGAATTTTGTCAAAAGCTTTTTGTGCCTCTACTGAGATGATCATATGGTTTTTATTCTTCAATTTGTTGACGTGGTGTATATCATATTGTCTGTGGATACTAAACCATCCTTGCGTGCCTGGGAAAAGTCCCACTCGATCACAGTATATGATTCTCTAAATGAATTGTTAGATCTGGTTTTCCAGTATTTAACTGAGAGGTTTTATAATGTGTTCATCAGTGATACTGGCCTGTAAACCTCTGTGTGTGTGTATGTGTCTGTGTGATCTCAGTCTGGCTTGGTATCAGGGTGATGCTGGCCTCACAGAGTGAGTTGGAAATCCTCCTCCTTCTGCAACTTTTTGGAAGAGTTTTTCAAGAGGAAACCAGTCCTGAATATTCACTGGAAGGACTGACGCTGAAGCTCCGATACTTTGGCCACCTGATGCGAAGAACTGACTCACTGGAAAAGACCCTGAAGCTGGGAAAGATTGAAGGCAGGAGGAGAAGGGGACGACAGAGGATGAGATGGTTGGATGGCATCACCGACTGGACGGACATGAGTTTAAGTAAGCTTGGGGAGCTGGTGATGGACACGGAGGCCTGGCATGCTGCCGTCCAGGGGGTCGCAGAGTTGGACACAACTGAGCGACTGAACTGAGGAAGAGGTGTTAACTCTTCTCTAAATGTTGATAGAACTGATCTGCCTGCCAGTCAGTGTAGAAGCAGATTCAACCCTGCGTTGGGAAGATCCCCTGGAGAAGGGCATGGCCACCCACTCCAGTATTCTTCCCAGGAAAATCCTGCAGACAGAAAAGTTTGGCAGGCTACAGTCCACAGGGGCGCAGAGAAGTCAGACACGGTGGAGGCCCCAGAGCACAGCACATGCACACACACGCACACACAGGCACACAGGCGCACACACGCACACGTGCACACAGGCACACACACGCACACACAGGCACACACACGCACACACACGCACACACGCGTGGAGCCATCTGGTCTTGGACTTTCATTTGCTGGGAGTTTTTGAAGTAACTGATTCAATTTCATTACTGGTAACTCGTCTGTTCCCATTTTCTACTTCTTCTGAGTTCAGTCTTAGAAGGTGGAACATTTCCAAGAGTGTGTCCACTTCTTCCAGGCTGTCTGTGTGAATAGCACATAGACGTTCGATAGTCTCTTAGGATCCTATGTATTTCTCTGGTGTCAACTGCAGTTTCTCTCTCATTTTTTTTTTACTGATTTGGGCCTGCTGGTTTCCTTGAGTCTGGCTGAAGGTCTGTCACTTGTTTATTTTTTCAGAGAGCCAGTTCTTTGTACGAGAGTTGCATTCACTTCTTTTTGGCTGTGCTGCGCGTGGGCGCTCCCCGGTTGGGGTGTCTGGGCCTCAGCAGCTGTGCCGTGGGGCTTCTGTCCCGACCGCGGAGCCAGCCCGAGTCTCCTGCACCGGCAGGTGGATCCCTCCCAGCCGGGCCGGCGGGGAAGCTCTCTCCTCCAGTCCCCCGAGGCCCGGCTCTAGCGGACACGGGCAGGTGGACCCCTTCCGGCCAGGCCGGCGGGGAAGCTCTCTCCTCCAGTCCCCCGAGGCCCGGCTCTAGCGGACACGTCAGTACTCTCCCTCCAGACGCCTTTGTGCTGACTCGCTCACTTCGCCCTTTGCTCTGATCTCAGTCAACAAGATTCATTCAGACAGAGCGTGTCCTCTCGCCGCCCAGTCCCCTTCAGGCAGCACCCTGTGTCACACCGCGTCTGACACGCAGCACACCTCACTGTGCTCGCTCCTTCCCGCCCGTCGCCGCCGCCTTCTCCCCGCTAGAAGGCCAGCCTCACGAGCCCAGGCTCTGTTGACTGTCGCATCCCGAGTGCCCAGGACAATGGATGCTAAGTATCACGCACTCAGTAAGTGTTTGATGAATGAAAGCATGAAGCTGATTTTTAATTCACTGTGGTCCTCACGATACAAGCCCACGAGTGCCTGGTGTAGCTACCGGAACGAGCTGGCTATTTATGTTCTCTGAATCTGTTGCGTCCTTCAGACGACTGTGTGTGTTTGACAAACTAGCTGCTGAGAGAGGTGAGCTCTGATGGCGGACGTGCAGCTCGCTCGCTCCTCTGGCGGCTTTCGCTTTATAAACCTTGAGCCTGTGTCCGTCCATCGTGTGTAACTTCTCTGTGGACTGCTTTCCACAATTAAGAAATATCTTCCTGTCATTTGGTGTCTTTTGCTTAAAATTATCTTTTTATGGACATTAATGTTGCCATACCAGCTTCCTCTCGGTGAACATCTGCATACATCCCCCCATACTTTTATTTTTAACCCGTCACTGCTGTTTTGAAGACAGCATGCAGTGGAACAATTCAACCTGAGTGTCTGCCTGGCTTTATGGGGAAATTCATGCTCATTAGACTGTGAACACATTTTGTTTTGAGTCTCCTATTTACTCCTCTCCTTTGCTTCTTTTCATCTCCACTGGACGGAGTGAACTGACTCGAAAGATTTCCTATTTTTCCTCTACTGTTGGGAGTTGTGCCTTCTATTTCCATGTTATTTCAGTGGCTATTCTTATGGAACGGTTTACCAGTTAAGACTTAAACGTTGAGAAAACTGGCTCTACTGCCACGTTCCACGCGTCTTCTCTCCTCTGTCGCATCTCCTCCTGCTGAGAAACGCTCGGTCCTCGCGCCAGCAGGGCCTGCGGGCTGAGTCCGCCCCGCGAGCCTGACACTGCGCCTGCTGCGTGGCTGCGCCGAGCGGCGGCTCGCGGCCGCTGCCGCTGAGCACGGCGGAGGCGCCAGGCTCGCTCTGGGCCCTGCTGCTGCCAATCTGACTGCCATTCTTTTGGGAAATGGCTTTTACTTCTGAAATAACAGCAGCTCGGCTCCCCTGACATCACAAGTCAGATGAAACATTAGTAAATACACCCAAAGCTCACTCAAATTCCTACCGTTTGGAAGCTGTACGGGTTGAAACCTTGGGCACGGTGCGGAAGGAGGCACGGCGGGCGGCTGACGGACGCGCGATGANTGAAATAACAGCAGCCCGGCTCCCCTGACGTCACAAGTCAGATGAAACATTAGTAAATACACCCAAAGCTCACTCAAATTCCTACCGTTTGGAAGCTGTACGGGTTGAAACCTTGGGCACGGTGCGGAAGGAGGCACGGCGGGCGGCTGACGGACGCGTGATGACGCAGGGCCTGTGGGAGCCCTGCCCGTGTGTCCCGCGACGCGCAGCGGCCGCTGTCCCGGGAGCCAGGCCCCGGCGCCTCCGCGGGGGAGGGCAGCGGCCCCGAGCCAGCGGCCGGCGGGCCCTGCAGCTCCTGGGCGGCGCAGAGGCCGCGCCCCCCTGGGGCTCTGGACTTTCAACCTGCAAAATAAGGACGCTGGGGTGGAAAAGTTTCCACAGTACCTTCCAGAAATAACTCTGCGACCCCCGTGTCTGGGGCCTCTAAGGGCCGGGGCGAGCGTGCAGACCGCTCCACACGGCAGCCGCCGGCGGCGCGGGAGGGCGGGCCGTGGCCGAGACAGCAGCCCGCGCCTCGCTTCAAGCCCCCGCTTTCCCCACGCCTGTGCCGCCCAAACACGTAGGAAAAAACGACAGCGGCGGCAGGGGCTCGTGAGAGCAGGAGCAAGCGGGCTCCCTGCGTCCCACCGCGGGGCTCTGTCCGCGGCCGCGCGCGCGCTCACGTTGCCGGCGGGGCTGTGCAGCGGCCCACGGGGCGGCGGCCCACAGGCGCTCAGCCGGGGCTCTGGGCGGCCTCTGCAGCCCGGCGGCCTCCGACTCCAGTCTCTTCCTAGGAGACCCCCAGGGCTGGCCGGCGGGGGTGGGACGCAGGCTGTGATTCACGGTGTCCACTGAGGGCGAGGCGCCGTTTGCCTAACTGCCGCCGGGAGAGCTAAGTGGACTCTGCTCTGTTCAAAAGCACCAAACAAACGCCTCCCACGTAACAGGCATGCGAGCATTTCCTGAATAAACAAATGTTTACACAGCCACGTATGTATCAGATAACCTCTGCTGAAAATCACTGGATGTAACACTTCTTTTATCATATTTAGGACTGTTTCTAGAGACAGAGTTCCAGAAATGAAAACTCTGCATCAGCTCGGGGTCTTTGATAACTTGGCAGTTTGCTTTCTAAAGAGAAGTATTAAAGTATTAATTCCTCTCAAACTGGCCTTTATCTTTTTTATTAAAAAATTTTTTAAAAATTTTTACTTTATTTTGCTTTACAATACTGTATTGGTTTTGCCATACATTGACATGAATCCGCCACGGGTGTACCTGAGTTCCCAATCCTGAACCCCCCTCCCACCTCCCACCCCATATCATCTCTCTGGATCTTCCCCCTGCACCAGCCCCAAGCATCCTGTACCCTTGTATCAAACACAGACTGGCGATTCGTTTCTTACATGATAGTATACATGTTTCAACGCCATTCTCCCGAATCATCCCACCCTCTCCCTCTCCCACAGAGTCCAAAAGTCTGTTCTATACATCTGTATCTCTTTTGCTGTCTTGCATACAGGGTTATCATTACCATCTTCCTAAATTCCATATATATGTGTTAGTATACTGTATTGGTGTTTTGGCCTTTATCTTTTCAAAATATTTTCATATTTTGGTTGGTGAAAAAAAAACTCTACTTCATTAGGCTCATTTCCTTGGAAGGAAAGCTATGAGAAACCAGAAGTGAAGTGAAGTGAAGTGAAGTCGCTCAGTCGTGTCCGACTCTTTGCGACCCCATGGACTGTAACCCACCAGGCTCCTCCTGTCCATGGGATTTTCCAGGCAAGAGTGCTGGAGTGGATTGCCATCTCCTTCTCCAGGGGAACTTCCCGACCCAGGAATCGAACCCAGGTCTCCTGCATTGCAGGCAGACGCTTTTACCTTCTGAGCCACCAGGGAAACCTAGACAGCATATTAAAAAGCAAAGAGGTCACTTTGCTGACAAAGGTCTGCATAGTCAAGGCTATGGTTTCTCCAGTGGTCATGTATGGATGAGAGAGGTGGACTGTAAAGAAGGCTGAGCACTGAAGAGTTGATGCCTTTGAACTGTGGTGGTGGAGAAGACTCTTGAGAGTCCCTTGGACTGCAAGGAGATCCAACTAGTCTATCCTAAAGGAGATCAGTCCCGCATATTCACTGGAAGGACTGATGTTGAAGCCGAAACTCCAATACTCTGGCTATCTGATATGCAGAACTGACTCACTGGAAAAGACCCTGATGCTGGGAAACACTGAGGGCAGGAAGAGAAGGGGACAACAGAGGACGAGATGGCTGGACGCCATCAAGACTCAGCAGGCATGAGTTGGAGCAAACTCTGGGAGATGGGGAAGGACAGAAGCCTGGTGGGCTTCATCCATGGGGTTGCAGAGTAGCTCACAACTTGGTGACTGAATGACGACAGTTTTGAATACGTGAAGCCACACATTTTTATTCATAGAGATATGTATTTGTGAACTAATCTACTCTGAAGCAGTTTTCTAGTAATGATTACAGTCTACATCAGATTTACTCCTTTAAGCTTAATTGTTGTTTACAGTCACTAGTCATTTCTGGCTCTTTTGCAACCCTATGGATTATTGTAGCCTGCCAGGCTCCTCTGTCCACGGGATTTCCCAGGCAAGAATACTGGAGCAGGTTGCCACTTCCTTCTCCAGGGGATCTTCCTGACCCAGGGACTGAACCCAAGTCTCCTGCATCGGCAGGTGGATTCTTTACCACTGAGCCACCAGGGAAGGCCCAAGCTCAGGTGTTGCCTGCAGTAAAAAAGTATTTTGGGGAGGTAAGTTCTAGACACTTTCTTCAGAGGACCGACCTGAACAGAGAGCAGGTAGTGGCTTATTCACAGACCAACATGCTGTAACTCATGGTGCAGTCAGGGTCGGTCTCCCAGGTCCTGCCCTGCCCCTGGGACTTCCTGTCAGGAAGCCCTGTTTCGCCTGTGATGTTTTTCTGGGGCGGCTGTGTGCGCTGAGGAGGAAGGAAGTGTTCTGTGAGGAAGCTGTTCGAGATGAGCCCATACCCCAGGGCTGTTCGCCACGGCTGTCGCCCTCCTGGGAACCTGGGAGCCTCAGAGACTAGCTCAGGTGCGGTCAGCGTCTGCAGGGAGCTAAACCTGTCACTCAGCAGGTGACTGCCTGCGTCCAAACTGTGGCTGGAGGCCTCGGGAGGTGGGAAGAGACAGGCTCAGATGGGAAGACCTGACAAGGGACAGGGGACCGTCATCTCAGGCTTTCTCCCCAGAAGGCCGTGAAGTGAGACCATGGGGAGGCTCCGTGTAGGCACTCCCTCCTCAACGCTGCCCCCCGGGAAGTTCTGCTGCGTCCCCTGCAGCGGTGCGTTTCCAGGTGAGGACAGACGACACCGCTGCCTCCTGCACGACTCCCCTGCCCACACTGCCGGCGACACTCAAGAACCGAAAAACCCTGCATCGACAAGGTGGGGCCTGGCGGGAGACACTCGGGCACCGAGAGGCACACAGCCGCCGGCAGCCTGTCCGAGCCGGTCACCTGGCGCTTGCCCCGCAGGCCAAGTCCAGCCTGCTTCGTATGAAAAGTTTCGTCAGAACACAGCTATGCCCGTTCAGGACACACTGTCCACAGCTGCTTGCTTGCTGGAGCAGTGGAGCTGAGCAGCTGAGACGGACCAACACGGACAATCAGACCCTGCACACAAGGCCTGCTGAGCCCAGACTGGCAGCATTCGGTGCCCAGACGAAGACCAGGCCGCCCCCGCCCCCCGCCGGGCAGGCCCCAGCACTTGCCTGGCCCGCTAAGGCCCAGAGTGCAGACCCTCCAAAGAGCCGGACGCTTGGACAAAGGGAGGCCTTAGCGCTCAGGGACGACAGCCCGACGACTGCCGAGGCGGCGAAGGTCTTTTCTGAGTCTCGCAGCGCCAGCGAAGCTCCGTCGCACAGCAGGTGCCGTTTCACTTGGTACAGGATATCCAAACAGTATTTTCCTTCTAGGATGCTGATACAGCCCGACAAAGGTTTCAGGATTTAACTGGAGCTATAAGCTCCAAGCCCTCACCAAGTATTCTAGTTTGAACTATTAATTTGCTAAAGGGCTTTTAAAAAGTCCCTTCTTTCCCCTCAGTCGCTGTCGAAACTGGCATAATTCACAGGGTAAGAGCTGGGGCTATCAGGAAACGCAGCCTCTGAAAGCCCAGGGAGCACGCATGCTCCGGTGCCCTGTGCGGACACCTGTGTCCCTCGAGCACTGCGTCTGGACAGAACATCACAGTTTTCTTAGAAATTCAGGCCCCTGAATGCCTGCTCCGATTCCTGAGTCTGCCTGATGGAAAATGGAGCTGGAGAAAACGAAGCCTGGTAGACGGTGACCACAGCCCCCACCAGCCCATCCCTCCGGCCCTCCAGCTGTAACATCAGTCAGTGCCTCAGGTTTGACATTCCTGCCGGGGTGAATCTATAAACACTTCGTTTGCTGAGAAAGAGCTGCAAATCCCCCACTAAGCTTGTTACCTCAATCATGGGGCTAGAAGGCTGACATTAGCTAGGCCTAAGCCATGGTTAGAGGTCTGCAGAAGAAATGCAGAGTCCTGTAACTAAGGAAACCTCCAGACTGCACTCCACAGGGAGCAATTACCCCTGCGGGCTCCCCACGATCAAAGCCAGCGCGGCCTGACTCCATCCACGAGAGTGAGAGCGCCGAACCCGAGGGCTTTGAAGCCAGCCTCACACGAAACTGTCATCACGGTAATGACGGGGGCCCGGAATGCCCAAGCTGCAAACGATCCTCTTCTTAAGAAAGCCATTAGCTGGTCTCAGGATGTAAAACTCTTAGGAAAAATACTGGCATGAAATTCACCGGAATGTTAAACAATCATCTCATTTGAGTGAACAACTTTATTTTCACTCTTTACAGCGGTGGGAATCGCTTCTTATAAGAAACATTTTTTACTCCCACGAACTATGACTCTCCTGAAATGAAATTCTTAAGAGGTAAAACTCAGCTAAAATCACAAAAAATAAATAATAAAACATGGAGAAGAGACAAAGGGAAATCATTGAAAATGAAGCATGTGTTTCAATGTGCAAATCTGGGGGCCAAGAACACCAGGAGGCATCATGAGGCAGCCAGAGGTGGGCCCTGAGAAGCATCCTGAAGGCCGGCGACAGCGGTGACGGGGGTGTGCGGGGCGGGGGCTGCTGAATGACGACGTCCTTGCACAAGAGGCGAGGCGGTTGGGGACTCGGTCAACCCACGTGCAAGCGGCTTCTCGACAGAAAAACGTGAGCTCACACACCGAGTCAAGTCTGGCTTTGAACTCGGATGACAGAGAGGCTTTCACCCCTGACTGTCCAGGGTGGTGGGCAGAAGCCCAGTGGCAGGACAGTTGTGTTCAGGGGCATGGGGGAGGCCTGGCTTCCCTGGCCCTGCCTGCAGACGCAGACACAGCGTCTCCCCCACGGCGACCCCTACAAGGACAACCTCCTCTGGAAGCTCTCTCTGCACGTCTCCGTACGTCATGTGCTTTCTGTAATGGTCTTAAGGAGATCAACCCTGGGATTTCTTTGGAAGGAATGATGCTAAAGCTGAAACTCCAGTACTTTGGCCACCTCATGCGAAGAGCTGACTCACTGGAAGACTCTGATGCTGGGAGGGATTGGGGGCAGGAGGAGAAGGGGACGACCGAGGATGAGATGGCTGGATGGCATCACCGACTCCATGGACATGAGTCTGAGTGAACTCCGGGAGATGGTGATGAACAGGGAGGCCTGGCGTGCTGCGATTCATGGGGTCGCAAAGAGTCGAACACGACTGAGCGAATGGACTGAAGTGAATCACAGAAAACAAGGTTCAAGCCTGTAACGACGCCACACAAGGTCACAGGTCGCTGACAAAACCGGAGGNGATGAACAGGGAGGCCTGGCGTGCTGCGATTCATGGGGTCGCAAAGAGTCGAACACGACTGAGCGAATGGACTGAAGTGAATCACAGAAAACAAGGTTCAAGCCTGTAACGACGCCACACAAGGTCACAGGTCGCTGACAAAACCGGAGGCCTTGCAGGCAGCCAGAGGCGGAAGGAGGAGACTGGAGTTAAGTGCAAAGCTCAGAGGCTAAGTGTCCTCCCCTCAGCAGCTGATGAAGCCGCATCTCCAGACCTCTGAGGGGAGGACACACAGACACCGTGAAGGCCAGCTTTCCCCGCCTGACAGATTCCTGACTGAGGCAGAATTCACGGGTGCGACAGAGCAGCGGGCCCCAAAACTGCAGGCTCTGAGAGGAGTACAAGTGCACTTTCCTGAGCTCTGCTTGTCCTTAAAAGGAAGATGCCAAAAGAAACTGTTCTCGGGCGGGCTTCTCCAGCTTGGCTGGATCCAGGCACAAATGCGACCCATATATAGACAGCCCAGCAGCTGCGGGACCCTAAGAACCACGGGTGCAGAGCAGCAGCTCATGAGGGGAGAGGCGGTCCCGGCGAGCGTGGCGGCGAGGCTGGAGAGGCCCCCGCGGGCGGCCTGGACAGACGCACTGGCCCGCCTCCCCCCGCGCCCTGCCCGCAGTCCCGGCGGCGGCTGCGAGAGCCTGCCGACCCCTGTCCACACAGCCCTGCCCGTCCCGTCCGTCCCGGGAGCACCGTATCAGATTTCTCAGGCTTCACAAGCCCTCTCATTCCGGGGACAAGCTCACTACCTTTTCCCTTTCTTCCCCTTCTTTTCCGACTAAAGACAAAGAAGCTGAGGGAGGAAGAGCTGTATTTTACTATCTTCACTCAATTAAAAGGGAGAGCGGCTTAAAAAAAGATGATGGTGGTTTTCCAGTGAATGTGAAAACTACTACTTGACTACAGAAATAAGCTGTCCTGTCCGGAGCTTACCTACCGGGTCTCTAAACTTAGACGGTTGTTCTGTCTCAACAGCTCAGCTCGGCTGGGACATACTTTACCTTATTAGGCAATCGGGCCCTGGAGAGAAGGGGAAGCAAAACAGGCCTCGGCTTTTACCTAAAAGGAGAACAGCGAAGCCACTACCCAGCGGCGGGCGTGGAGAGAGCCCGCTGGGCGCCTGCCAGCAGACGAAGGGGCTTCGGGAGGCTGGGCAACAAGGCCGAGTCCTGCCTGACGGAGGGGACGTCACCCACAGCGCGCCAGGAGCAAGGCTGGGGAGACTCGAGCAAACAGGAGGGGGGCCACCACCGACTCCAAGCGAGCGGGGGTGGCGTGAGTGCGTGCGCGCGTGCAGGCGGGCGTGTGCGCGGGCGGGCGTGCGTGCGTGTGTGCAGACAGGCAGGCGTGCGTGTGTGCAGACGGGCAGGCGTGCGTGTGTGCAGACGGGCAGGCGTGCGTGTGTGCAGACGGGCGGGCGTGCGTGTGTGCAGACGGGCGGGCGCGTGTGCAGGCGGGCGGGCATGCGTGTGTGCAGACAGGCGTGCGTGTGTGCAGACGGGCTGGCGCAGGAGCGGGTGGGCGGCCCGCAGAGCCGGGGGCTGCTGAGGGCACTGCACGCACGCAGGGCGCCGCAGCTCACCCTCCTCCCGGCCCCGCCTGGCTCTCCCTCTAATGTTTACTTCTCAAAGTCCATCAGGCAGAGCACAGGCGTGGGCTGGAGCCAGGCTACTTCTCTGACCCCGAAAAACCCATCCTTTAGGAGAGCTTAACAGCCAACCTCAAAATCAGAGTACCTTCAGGTCAGTGAGAGTATTCCAAGATTCGGAAAATAGTCTGAATGGCCGTGACTCATCTCTAGCTATTTCGGTGCGTTAAGTGGTTCTCATTTCACGACTCTAAGAGGTCGACACTATCATCAACCCCGTTTACAGACAAGGAAACGCAAGCGTCTACTGCAGAGCAGCTGGGCTGCTGGGCCAGGGCTGGGCTCCTCCCGCTGTTGACAGTGCGTCACAACACGCGATGGGCGCACACTCAGGGGCAGAGTCCACACACAGCTGTGCACACTTTCCCTGGGGCTTGCTGTGAACTCTAAGGGGAGGCGCTCAGGGACCCCCAGAGCTCCAGGGGCCCGGGCGTTCACGGCTGGGACCCGCTCCCATCCCTGGCCTGGGCACCACGATCCTGCAGGCCCTGCGGTGTGGCCAGTGAATAAGGAAAACAAGAAGTTTAAAGCTCCCTTTGGCTCTGAAATCCCAAGCCTAGGACCCTCGTTTTAGACTGACCAAAGCTCGAACTCACAACCCATAAGGACCACGGCATATCACGCGGGGTGCGGCCAACGTTCCGTAAGAACTGCGAGACTGTCAGAAGAGAGGACTCTGCTGAGGAGCTGGCTGTCTGCAGGCGGTCTCAGAAGCTGGCTCAGCTCTGGCTCCCCCTGCCTGGCCCGACTTCGCCCAGTGTTACTACATCTTTGAGTGTTCTATGTCTTCCTTAAGGAGGGGCTTTCTTTGGGAAACTCATTTCTGGGAGCTCTTCTGTATGAAACTCTGATTTAGCCCTCGGGGTGGCTAGAATGACACTTGTTCAGTTGCTAAGTCAGGTCCAACTCTGTGTGACCCCATGGACTACAGCACACCAGGCTTCCCTGTCCATGACATTCCCGGCCGCCAAAGAGACAGGCCGCGTCTCTTTCTCAGAAGCCGTCAGGGGAGCCCCAGGAACCAGCTCTGCACAACCTCAGGGCCTTCCCATGGGGATGCCCCCACACCAGCTGAGAACTGGGGACAGGGTGACCCTGAGCACGGCCTGCCCACAGCAGGCGCCTCAGAGTGCTTGTTCCACGAGTGGAGGAGGGGCTACAGAAGACACGGGACGGGAGGGGAGACGCGTGCAGTGGCTTCAGGGATAAGAGACATTCCCGCAGCCAAGGGGCTCCCAGAGCAAGTCTCATTTTCTGTTATAGCTTAGTTCAAAACCAAGCTTTGCTGGAAAGACCTCAGTTTGGGTCTCTCTCTGGTTCAGTTTGAAAGTCTCACACCTAATCGCTCACGGCTCCTGGAGCACTGGACCAGCACGGATGAGCTCACCAGCCGTCTGCAGCAGGGATCTCAGTGGCCTCTGACCAGCACTTCCTCAGCACGTCTCCTGGGCAGGCCTTGCCAGGAGGAGGCGTCATCAGACCAATGGTCCACTCTGGACGGGACGCTATGCTGCCGACTTCGAGGGTCAGGTGTCACGATTTGTTCAGATGATGGCACATGATTTGTTGGAAAGCAAAACGGACGTAGGGGAGAAGCACCTTCCTAAGTGGAGGACGGGAACGCCACGTCCTGGCAGACAGACATGCGCCCGGGTCAGGGCAGCAGGGGAGCGCTCCCCTGGACACAGGTCAGACT
Organism: Oreotragus oreotragus; assembly: GCA_006410675.1. Taxonomy (NCBI): domain Eukaryota; kingdom Metazoa; phylum Chordata; class Mammalia; order Artiodactyla; family Bovidae; genus Oreotragus; species Oreotragus oreotragus. The sequence goes on from SJYX01019428.1 coordinate 326,809, forward strand.
CTCACACGGCCTCCGAGCCACCCTGCAAGGGAACCTTCCTTCACGTGAGGAGGCGCAACGCCACCAGCAACTCAGCTCACACACGGAACCTGCTCATTAAAAACAAGAGACGACGACGGAGGGGTGAGAGGTACACCCCCTGCGGGGCAGGGAGCCGGAAGCTCACAGAGTGCGGCCAACGTCCTGCAAGAGCTACACGTGGGGCACCACCTTCGAAACTGTGAGCCACTACTCCGCACAGCTGCAGCTCACACAGCGCTGACCATTAACGTGCTTTAACCAGAAAACCAGCTGGCAACGTCTGGACTCACCCCATCTGCTGAGGGAAGGCAGAGGGCGAGGAGACTGAGGCAACAACGAATTATACGCTTGATGAAGCCTCCAGAAAAACCCGAAGACCGTGGGGTCTGGAGGGCCTCTGGGTTGGTGTGAGAGACGTGTGCCAGGCGATGGCAGGCCCACCTCCATGCGGCAAAGCTTCTGAGCCGGGAGGCCCTCCACACCCCACTGCTGAGCCTCTTCATCGGGCTTCATCTGTGTCTCTAAATAGGGACGGGGAACCATAGGGGACGTGAAGTCGGCCCCAGCACAGTCACAGAGGCCCCTGAAGTGGGCCGGGGGCCACCTGGAGAGTGCTTGCTCCCTGGATACTCTGCTGGCCCAGGCCTCAGAGGTCAACCTGTGAGGAGAGGCCCCTCTCTGGACTTTCTCTAACACCCTCCCAGCTCCAAGGTGCCCACGTCTGGGAGGCGGGCAGCTTCCCCGCACGGATGCAGACTCCCCGCCAAGTCACCTGCCTCCCGCCCGGCCTCCTCAGGCACGGCTCTTCTCACTCACCACGACTCCAAGACACGTGTGCCCTCTAGTGATGAATTCAACCACACATCAGAACCGGCCTGGGGATCGGGAAACAAGAACTGGGAGACCCAAACAGCGTAAACAGAACAAAGGCAGGCTGGAGGTGCAGGCGAGAAAAGACTCCGGGCCTGCGGGGCCCTGAGCACACAGCCCGCCCGCGCCTGGGGAGGGCAGCACTTCGGACGGGAGCGGCCGCCTCCCTCGCGTTAAACCCAGACTCAGTGCGGCCTCAATTCACAAGATGCAGACAGGCGAGGACTTCTGGGAGGGCACCCACCTCCCGTGGACAGCTGCGCAGACCTACTCCCGGCACAGCGCCAAGGGGCTGCTGAGACGTGAGCCCTGCGTCACCTGCGGTCTCACCGCCTCGTGGCTTTGCCGGGGGGGTCGGGGTTTGCCTCAACAGGTGCATCAGGTGGGGCCTGGAGCATTCTTGTCACCACCGCGGAAGCGCACGGGGCCTCTCCTCTCATGCAGAACACAGAGCACCCGGACGTGCAGGCGTAAATCGCACCCGGACACGCACGTCCACGATGCTTCTCTAGCTGAGCTACACGACAAGAAACAGGTGCCCACATCGTCGACACAGATCAGGATTAGACAACAAAGGTTTTCTAACCAGGCTCTAGTCTCTGAGAGGAGGAGAGACATTCACACACATTCGGGATCATTCTAGCTCCCACCTGACCGGGGATGGACTCCCAGGGTCCATGGGGACCGGGCCTGCTGCCCCGGGGGTCGGTATGGACCCCGGCATCACACCTGCCAGGCTGCACAGGTGCCGGGGAGGAGCCCACCAGGGCCGGGCCGGTGTCAGGGCACAGGCTCACCACACACCCTGCCCTCCTAAGCCCACACGCGGCGTCCCTGCCTGGTGCCCCGGCATCAAGGAGCTCAGAAACGCAGAGACTATGGCCTCCCCGCAGGGACGCTGCCTAGGCCTCCCCGCTGGGCTCCTCTGTGGAGCTGCCCGCCTCTATGCCCCTCCATACACGGTGGCCATGTCCGAGCTCTGCGGTCACACTCGGGCCCTCCCATTAGGTATGTCAGTCACAGCTTACTGTCTCCCGAAGCCCTGCTGACTCCCAAGAACGAGGTCACAGTCATGTGCACACACCCTGTCCCGGGGGCCTCCTCGGGCATCTGTGCCCACACCGCCCCCCCGGCCCTCCCCTGTGAGCCAGCTGCAGCCCTCCTCACTGGTTCCAAGTGCATGGCCTCCAGAGGCCACTCCTGATAGTTCTGGGTCTCGACCCCAATCTAGGCAGGTCAAGGACAGCAGAGCATTCCTATTTCCTCTCTAAAAATGAACTAGCTATTGACTTTCAGGATGTTATTATATGTATTTTGATAACATACTGTCACATAACTTAGGGTAGAGAAAAGGCCACCTATTTATGGAATTTCCAAGAGAAATGCACACATTCTCTCAGTTCATTTGGCCAAAGCCAGACAAACCCCTTCCTTCTGGAGAAACAGCAGGAGGGCGTCCCCGCGGTGCAGGTCAGGACGCGGCGCGCCACGTGGTGGCCGGGGATCCAGCCCTGGTCAGGCAGCGAAGACCCCCAACTCGAAACCCGGGAGCCGCGCAGCGCGGCCAAGAAAGCAAACAAAAAGCCCAAAGGAAGAAAAGGGAAGACGCACGGAGCCGCCGGGAGCGCGGAGCCGCCGCCCGCGACCCCGGGGCTTCGGGACAGCCGCCCTCAGGCAGGAGCGGGCGCCAGGCATGCAGGCGTGTGAGTGACTTCGACCGGCCCCACCCCGCCCTCTGCGCCTCTCTGCTAGCGTGGAGAGGACGCTGATCCGAGAGAAACAGCATCACTGCACTTTTCTTCCCAAGATTCCAAAGGACTTGACACACTCCAACGGCACAGGAGAGAGGAGACAGAGTCGGAAATCGCGCTGGAGCCTGGCCGGAGGCGCAGGAAACCTCGAGCAGGAACACCTCGAGCAGCACGGCCGGGGCAGCGTCCCCGGACCCCCGGACCCCAGCCTGCACGCAGCCTGCTCCTCGCTAGGCGGGCAGAGCGGGCAGGGCGGCCCCGCGGGGCAGCCTCACCGCCGGTCACTTACCCACGCTTTCTTCACCTCTTCCGGGACTTCCGTTTCGTCTTCCTGGAAAGGCAGGCGGAAGGAAAACAAGCGGTCACGGTCGCAGACCGCGCTGGCGGCACCCGTCGGGCCCGTCAGCGCGGCCTCAGCAGCGCCTCGGAGCGCCCCGGCGGCCCGGCCGGAGCAGAACGCCCCCGCGGGGAGGGAACTGAACTCCGAGGATCCGTCCGCTCCCCTGGCGACCGGACGCTCACACCCGCCGCTTCTCACAGCCACCACCCCTTCCCGCCTCCCCGCGGCGGCGTCTATTCCCCAAGGGCCACGCTCACTGCGGACCTGACCGCGGCCGCTCGGTCTGTGGACGTCAGGGGCGGGCTGAGCCAGCGGGCGGAGGCCAGCGGGGAGCGGGCGCACCGAGCCCTGGCCTCGCTCGGAGCCCCAGGCAAGCTGTGCTGCGTCACCTGCTCCTCCTCTCCTTCGGAAGAGTAACCCTGAGTCAGACGACACTGAGAGCCCTGGGTCCTCGGCCAACCCCGAGCGCACCGGTCGCCGCGGTGCTGACTCCCTGCGCGCCCGCGCGCCCTTGCAGCCGCACGGCTCGTGTGCTCGCTGTCTGCACTCGCCGCACTCTCGCCTCCTGCCCGCATGCTTGGCACTGCCCTGGGTGCCAAGCCAGAGCCTCCCAGACGAGCCCGCGCCCTGCAGTCTGTCTTTCTCAAGACACGTCCTGACACGCAGCGCTCGCGGCGCCGGGTGGGACTCTCTCTTGCACCCACAGAGGACGCCCGGCACCGACGGGCCACTTACGTCCTTCGTCCAGAAGTTGATGCCCGTGCCCCGCCGGCGCTCCCGGGGCCGCCTCCTCTCGCGGACAGACAGCCTGCCGGAGGGCTGGTCACCTGACTCTGCCTCTTCGCCCTCTGTTCAGGGAGGAGACGAGGCACGGAGCTTAGGAGCCCAGGGCGTGCGCATTGGAGGCCTGCGCTTTCCGAAGCCCGACGTACCGTTTCTGTCCATGTCCCGCGTCCCGGCAGTGCCTGTGGGGGGCTCTGAGCTCTGCGAGTCGGGGGCAGAGGACCCACCCGTCCGGAGCAGGTAGGAGCTGGTGTAGAGTGAGGGTCTCGGGGCAGCAGGGGACGCTGGCGCTGTGGGCTGCTCAGGCTGACCTGGACACTGCAGGGGATGATACACAGGCTAGAACAACCCACAGGATGAGACGTCAGGGGTCAAGTCCAACGAAAGCGTAAGGATAGCATGTTCATTAAAAGTGGGCTTTTCTACATCAAGAGGCTTATAAGCAGTTAACCAGCCAGAAAGGACACAGGTCTGAACTCCTACTCTGACATGGCTAGGGTGAGAGCAGCCCAGAAAAGCTCCTCCGAAACCGACGGGCAGNGTCAGGGGTCAAGTCCAACGAAAGCGTAAGGATAGCATGTTCATTAAAAGTGGGCTTTTCTACATCAAGAGGCTTATAAGCAGTTAACCAGCCAGAAAGGACACAGGTCTGAACTCCTACTCTGACATGGCTAGGGTGAGAGCAGCCCAGAAAAGCTCCTCCGAAACCGACGGGCAGGCGCCCTGGCTCGCTAACGCAGCTCCTGTGATTCTACAAAGCAGACAGGAAGCATGCTGGCCTTTCAAGATGGGGCCCGGAGAGGCAGGGTGTATGTGGGAAAATAAGTCAGGATAGGAAAAAACAATGTAAGAGGCATCTAGAAACAGATCACGTCTGGACCTTCTGCCAGTTTCTGAGCGTTCTGTCAATGTGACATAAGTCTGCTGCTGCTGCTGAGTTGCTTCAGTCGTGTCCGACCCTGTGCGACCCCACAGACGGCAGCCCACCAGGCTCCTCCATCCCCGGGATTCCCCAGGCAGGAACACTGGAGTGGGGTACCACTGCCTTCTCCAATGCATGAGAGAAAAGTGAAAGTGAAGTCGCTCAGTCCTGCCGGACCCTGTGCGACCCCATGGACTGTAGCCCACCAGGCTCCTCCACCCGTGGGATTTTCTAGGCAGGAACACTGGAGTGGGGTGCCATTGCCTTCTCCAATGCATGAAAGAGAAAAGTGAAAGTGAAGTCACTCAGTCGTGTCCGACCCTGTGCGACCCCATGGACTGCAGCCCACCAGGCTCCTCCACCCGTGGGATT
>SJYX01019428.1:334218-348903 GCA_006410675.1 Oreotragus oreotragus
GACCCCATGGACTGCAGCCCACCAGGCTCCTCCACCCGTGGGATTCTCCAGGCAGGAGCACTGGAGTGGGGTGCCACTGCTGACAGTGAAAACTCCCACTCTCTGGGACTCCCCTGGCAGGCTAGCATTAAGACTGCATTCCACCGCAAGGCGTGCGGGTGTGATCTTGGGCTGGGGAACTAAGATCCTGCATGTGCACCCCACCCTCAAAATAAAAGGAAAAAAAAAATTCCCCTTTTCTGCTTTGAACTTTTTATTCCCTGAGAATTAGGACAAAGCTCGACAGTAAACCTTAGCATTTATTTGTTGACACGGTTTGTTGAAGACACAGAGATGAATTCTCACCACATGCAGAGATTGTCTAATTCTTTGTTTATAAGTTATAGAGACAGAGGCAGTAAGATACAGTCAGCCTGGGAGTCTGGTAGAATGTGGCTCAAATTCTAGCTTCGGCACAAATGAGCGGCGTGACCTAAGAAGGTGACTCGAGTTGTGAGTCTCCACTTCCTCCTTCGTAAAACAGGGAAAACAAGCTCTTCCTCAGAGAGGCCTGGGAGGGCTGGATGAGATACCGTATGCTACGTGCTTAGAACTGAACCCTGTATGTAGTAAGTATCCAAAGAACAGCGGCTGACAAACGGAATAAACAGAACCTTTACCTAAAGGAAGTGCAGGAAGCGCTCTTTTCCTGCAACCGTGGCCAACATGAAATGTGTCATCGCAGCCGGGGCGTTTCTGGGCGTGAAAAGGAATGGTACTGACGACCACCCCGAGATAAAAGGTGCCGCTGAAGTCTTCGGTGAACCAGGAGCACGCTCACCCTACACAGGACCCCACACCTCCGACTGCGCCTGCACTAAAGGGGTGATGCACACGGCAGGACGTCCACCGCAGCGCGGGAGGAGAGGCCGCGGGAGTGCGCAGCAGGGGGCGGGCTGCGGCTCAGCGCCCCCGCCATCTCTTCCTCCAGATCCCTCACTGGTGTCTGGCTGCGCCGTGCAGCTGTGGGATCGCAGGCCCCCACCAGGGCTGAAGCTGGGCCCCGCAGGGACAGCGCAGCCTCCTACCTGCTGGGAACCCATCGGGCTCTCCTGAGTCGCGGAGATGCAGAGCAAGGTGCTGAACACCCCACGGCCTCAGTGTAAGAGGGACTGGCATTTACCTCACAGGGCTATGCTGAGGACTGAACGGTTTCATACGCATGAGACAGCTAAAGCAGTGCCGGGCATAAACAATAAGTGAAGTCACTCAGTCGTGCCCGACTCTTCGCGACCCCGTGGACGGCAGCCCACCAGGCTCCTCCGTCCATGGGATTCTCCAGGCAGGAATACTGGAGTGGGTTGCCATTTCCTTCTCCAGGGGATCTTCCCGACCCAGGGATCGAACCCAGGTCTCCTGTATTAGAGGCGGACGCTTTAACTTCTGAGCCACCAGGAAAGCCCATAGTAAGTGCTTCTGTTTCTGCCTGCATTTTATTACATCGACACCTTTCTTTTCAGAACTGAAAGACACTCACATTCGTTAACCAAGCTTATGGTGGTGATCATGTCACAGGACACACATGCGTCGCAGCATGCTGCACCCTAAAGCACATCCGTTAACTCCCAGAGGAAACAACGGATCACTGAAGGACACCGTCCTCTGAACTCTTTCAGTTGCACAGGCCCGCCAACCACAGATGGACGTAAACAGGCTTTCTGGGAGGAGTCCACTGCAGAGCAGCGAGCACTGACTCCCCATGAGCAAGAGCCCCCCGGCCACCCCCCAGACCCTGCTCTACGTGCCGGCGCTCACCTCTCCCTCCGGGCTCCGGGCCCAGGGCTGGTGGCTCTCCCCAGCTTCCTGGGTGGGGGCTGCCAAGGGCTCGTGCTTCCGGGGGCTGCCCTCGAGTGCTCCAGGACCCACGGGCTTCAGGCTGGGCTGCTCCTGAGCCTGACGCTCTACCCTCGACCGGCTGAACGTCCTCTCCGCTTCCTGAAGGTCCGTGAGGGTGACGCCCTGGGAAGACACCAGACAGTCAGAGGTTGCACCCTAACCATGGACATCTCCCCGTGAAGGAGCAGGAAAGCTCCTCAAAGGTCTAATGGTACCAAGTTCCAAATGGCTCCCAACAGGCGTGAGGCCCTCTGCAGCTAGTATACACTGAACACAGACACTTGGGTGTGCAGAGGCCTGGCCCGGGTCCAGGTGCAGCGCAAATGCAGTGCTCCAGCGTCGCCGCTCGAGCTCCGCGCACGCCCCCTGCCGCGTCCACACCCACGCACTCACGGCTGCTCGGGGCCCTCCCAACCTCAAAGAGCACGTGGGCACCAGCTGAGCCTGCCCTGCAGATCCCAGGAAAACCACAGTTGACTCACAGAAAGAGCCAGGCTCAACGCGGTGAAACGTCAGTCAGGCCAGGACAACCACCAAACCCCAAACTGCATCCACACAAACACACAGAGCCACCCGCGAGGGGATGGCCAGGACGGCGGAGCAGGAGACCCGGAGTACAGCCCTCCAGGGCTCACCAGAACGACCACCGTGGCGGGGCTGGCCAGGAAGGGTCTGCCACAGCTGGGGAGAGAAGGGGCCACCGCAAGACGGCAGGAGGGCCAGCCCACCGCGGCAGACTGACTAACCACAGAAGGGGCTGAGGGGCGCCCCAGCTGGGGTTCCTGTGCTGGGGAAGGCGAGCCCCCAGAATGCCGGGCTTCGAGGCCAGCGGGGCTTCCTTGGGGAGTCCCCGAGGCCTGTGGGGAGCAGAGGCTCCGCTCCTGCAGGCACACAGAGAGCTTTACACACCCCACAACCCAGTGTGGAAGCAGGGACTTCAAAAGAGCCAGATCAGACCCACCGGCTGACTGGAGTCTCCCTGAGAGGCAGGCTGTGACACTGGGGACCAGACACTGGCGGCAGCCACACTGGGAGCTGGTCCCGCCCCAAGGACGCTGCTGCAGGCCAGCGCCACGGTGGGACCCTCCCTCTAGCCCGGTACCTGCAGCACCTGGCCCCCAGCAACATACAGCGTGGGAGGCCTCAGGCCCAGCAACCAAGCAGGCAGGGACGTGCGCCTGCCCCCCCTCCCCAGCAGACAGGCTGTCTGATGAGTCCTCGAGCCCACAGCGGTCGCTGGACAGCCAGCCCCTCACACCAGCACAGGCGCTAGATGGGGACGCAGAGACCTGCGCCCGTGGACCCTGGGGCCTGGGTGCACCCACCAGCGGGCAGACTCCAGACCCCGACACGCCTGGGGCCCAGCCCTGTCCACGAGCAGCCTGTGTTGACCTCGAGACCAGCCTCACACACCAGTGGGTGGACACCAGCCCCAGGACAACCGCGGGCCACTGCCTGCCGCGGGCTGACCGGGCCCACCGCCCGCAGGCCGGCACCACCCCCAGGACAACCGCGGGCCACTGCCTGCCGCGGGCTGACCGGGCCCACTGCCCGCAGGCCGGCACCACCCCCAGGGCTTCCTGCACTGACTCCCTCACCAGTGAGCCAGCAGCAGCCCCGGGGTCCCCCACAGCCCACACGGGGGCACCCCCAGAGCACGGAGTGCTGCTGACCAAGTGGGGTGTACCGCTGGCATGCACTGGATGCTTCCTACAAAAGGCCAACCAACCTGCTAGACACGCAGAAATAAAACCAGCAAGTCAGGCAAAGTGAGGCAACAGAACATGTTCCACATGAAGGAACAAGAAAAAACTCCAAAACACAACTAGGTGAGGCAGAAACAGGCCATCTTCCTGAGAAAAAGACCCAGGCGATAGCGGTAAAGGTGCCCAAAGCACTCAGACAGGAGCGGGGAGGTTTCAACAGCGAGTCAGGGAATACAAGAGCGGCCAGAGGTGAAAGCTATGACTAAAGCGGAAGCGCGCTGGAAGGGGTCAAGGGGTGACTGAGTGCTACAGAGGAACAGGCCAGTGACCGAAGGGAGAGTGGTGGGTGTCACAACACTGAGCAGGACAAGGAGAGCGTGCGCGTGAACAGACGGGTGTAGGAGGCCTCAAGACAACAGCAAGCACCCTGACATTCACGTACGGGAGCCCCAGAGTAGAAGGAGAACAGGGCCACAGAAGGTATCTGAAGACATGGCAGCTGGAAACTCCCGTAACCCAGGACGCGAAACAGGCGTCCAGGTCCAGGAAACACCGGGTCCCCATCGAGAATGACCCAAAGAGGACCACACCGAGGCCCCTCGGAACCAAATCGGCAAAAGAGATGGAGAGAGAATATTAAGAGCACCAACGGAAAAGCAACAAGCTATAACAAGGGAACTCCCATATAGTTATCAGCTGACTTTTCAGCAAAAACTCTGCAAGACGGAAGGGGCATGATACATTTAAAACGATGAAAAGGAAAGGCCTACAATCAAGAATACCCTCAGCGAGGCTCTCATTTGGATTGGAGGAAGAAAGCAAAAGTTTTATACACAAGCAAAAGCTGAGTTCAGCACCACAAAACCAGCTTTACAAGAAATGTTAGAGGGAGTTCACTAAGCAGAAGAAAGGAGAAAGGTCACAACTAGAAACATGGAAATTACAAAAGGAAAAATCTCGCCAGCAATGGCAAATACACAGTAAAGGAAGTATCAGTCAATCGAGCAACCAAGTACAGAGCTCGCGTCAATCAAGCGACCAAGTACAGAGCTCGCGTCAATCGAGCGACCAAGTACAGAGCTCGCGGGCTTCCCCGCGGCTCAGATGGTAAAGAATCCACTGCAGTCTGGGAGACCTGGGTTTGATCCTTGCAGGTGGGTTAAAGACTAGTAAAATCAGCTATATACACAATCAGCAGTTAAGGGATAGGCAAAATGAAAGGGTGTAAAATCTGACGTCAAGAACAGCAATCTTGGAGGGGAAAGAATGAAAAATGCAGGGTTATTAAAATATTTTTTGACCTCATGGTAATTACAAACCAGGAGACTATGGTAGACTCACATACAAAGCAGGGAAAGACGCCCAAACAGAGCACGAGCGACAGTCGTCACACCTAAGGGAGGAGAACAGAGAGGAGATGCGCAGGAGGACTGCAAAGCAGCCTGGGAACAGTAACAGAATGACGACGGGCGCACACACAGCAATAACCACGTAAATGCACGCGGATTAAGCGCTCCAGTCAAAAGAGAAAGTGGCTGGACACACTCCGACACAGAAACAGGACCCACACATACACGTACTGCCGGCAAGAGGGACACTTCAGACCTAAGATACACGGGCTGAGAGCAAGGGGACTGCGAAAGGCATGTAACGCAGACGGAAATCCAAAGAAAGCCAGGAAGGTACACTTTAAAATAAAGAGTGCTGCAAGAGACAAAGAGGGAAAGGACATGATGATCGAGGCATGACTCCGAAAAGAAGACACAACTCTACTCGTACACGCAGCCAGCACAGGAGCGCCTACACGAGTGAGGGAAATAGCGGCAGACCTAACGGAGAAACCGACAGCAGCACACAACAGGAGGGGACCCCACCCCCCACTCACAGCAGCGGCCACACGGCCCACACAGGGCGTCAGGGCGCGGACGCCAACTGCACGCTGCACCGACCGCGGGACCTGCTCCATTCAAAAGCCGCAGGACACACATTCTCTCCAATGCGCATTCTCCAGGGTAGATCTGCACTACTACGCAAGTCACAGGAAATGTGACAAAGCTGAGATCACATCAAGCATCTCTTACAACCACGAGGCTGTGAGACTAGACATCAACTACAAAAAAGACAGGAACCCTGCAAAACCCACAGACACATGGGGGCTAAACAGGAAGCTACCAAACAGCTGACGGGTCACCGAAGAGGTCAAAGGAGGCCCAAAGCGCACCCAGAGACAAATGAGACGGGAGCGCAGCCCTCCGAGGCCTCCGGGCGCTGCGCAGGCCGTCCTAAGAGGGGTATTTGTAGCGATACAGGCCTACCTCAGGATACACAGCAAACCTTACACAACCTAGCCTTCACCAAAGGAATTAGAAAAAGAAGAATAAACAAAATCCACAGTTAGCAGACAGCAAGGAGATCAAAGCAGTCAACCCTAGAGGAAATCAACCCTGAACACTCACTGGAGGGACTGACGCTGAAGCTCCAGTACTTTGGCCACCTGATGCCAAGAGCCAACTGACTGGTAAAGGCCTTGGTGCTGGGAAAGGTCGAAGGCGGGAGAAGGCGGCATCAGAGAATGCGACGGTTGGAAGGCATCACTGACTCGATGGGCACGAAGCTGGGCAAGCTCCTGTAGGTGGTGAAGGACAGGGAAGCCTGTCCGTGGGGTTGCAGAAAGTTGGGGATGACTTAGTGACTGAACAGTGATGAATCATAATCATCAGAGTAGGAGCAGGTGAAGCAGGGACCAAAAGCAACCGAAAAGATCAACGGAATCAACCTCGTTCCTCGCAAAGATAAAAAAAACTGCAAACCTTTAGCCAGACTCACCCAAAAAAGAGCTCAAACCAGTAGTCAGAAAAGAAGCTGCAATTGACACTACAGAGATAGAGACGATGAGAGGCTGCTACGAGCAAGTATGTGCCAAGAAGAACCACCACCTAGAAAAATGCACACGCTTCTAGAAATGACAGTCTAAACCAGGAAGATAGGAAATATGGCCTGACCAATTAACAGTAATGAAACGGAANGCTGCAATTGACACTACAGAGATAGAGACGATGAGAGGCTGCTACGAGCAAGTATGTGCCAAGAAGAACCACCACCTAGAAAAATGCACACGCTTCTAGAAATGACAGTCTAAACCAGGAAGATAGGAAATATGGCCTGACCAATTAACAGTAATGAAACGGAATCAGCAATAGTAATAAAAGCTCCCCACAAACAGAAGCCCAAGACCAAATGTTTTACAAGTGAATTTCAGAGACCACACAGCACCTGTCTTTCTGAAAGCTTCCAAGAAACTGAAGAGCAAGGAATGCCTCTGAACCCATCCTCTGAGGCCAGCATCACCTCGATACCAAAACCAGACAGATGTAACACACAAAAAGAAAATGACAGGCTGAAATCCCTGATGAACACAGACGTAAAAACCGTCAATTAAATACGAGCAAACCAGATCCCATAAATGTTAAAAAGATCAAACACCATGATCCCTCCTCACGGACCACCGCTTGTGGTGAAGGGGCTTGTGCAATTCAATGAAGCTATGAAGCCCTGCAAGGCCACCCAGGACAGATCTCAGCGGAGACTTCTGAAAAAACATGGCCCACCGGAGAAGGAAACGGCGGCCCACTCCAGTGTTCTTGCCTGGGAAACCCATGGTCAGTATGAAAAGGCAAAAAAATATGATTCTGGAAGATGAGCCCCCAGGCCGGAAGTGTCTGGTGTGCTACTGGGCAAAAGCAGAGGGCGCTGCCAACAGCTCTGAGAACAAAGGGCGGGGCCACTCGCGGCGGCTGGCCGGCACAGTGGGCGGGGCTGCTCTCAGCTGCAGATTCAAGGGACCAGACGTGAGAGGGCGCCTGAGGAACTGCGGATGGAGGTTTCTAAGACTGTACGGGAAGCAGTGACCAAAACCTACCCAAAGAAAAAGAAACACGAGAAGGCAATGTGGTTGTCTGAGGCCTGCAAATATCCGAGAAGTAGAAAGCAAGGGAGAAAGGGAAAGACAGCCCCAACTGAATGCAGAGTCCCAGAGAAAAGCAAGGAGACATGAGAGCCCTTTAAACAAACAGGGCAGAGAAACAGGAGAAAACAGCAAAATGGGAAAGACTAGAGACCGCTTCAGGAAAGCTGGAGATGTCGCGGGAACACTTCACACAAGGTCAGGCTCAGTAAAGGACAGAAATGGGAGGCCCTGACAGAAGCAGCAGAGATTAAGGGGTGGCAAGAAGTGACTCTGAAAAACTAGACAAGAAAAGTCTCAATGACCCGAATAACCACGATGGTGTGACCACCCGCCTAGAGTCGGACATCCTGGAGTGTGAAGTCAAGTGGGCCTTGGGAAGCATCACTACAAACAAAGCTAGTGGAGGTGACGGGATTCCAACTGAGCTATTTCAAATCCTAAAAAACGATGCTATTAAAGTGCTGCACTCAATATGCCAGCAAATATGGAAAACTCAGCAGTGGCCACAGGACTGGAAAAGGTCAGTTTTCATTCCAATCCCAAAGAAAGGCAATGCCAAGGATGTTCAAACTACCCCACAATTGCATTCATCTCACATGCTAGCAAAATAATGCTCAAAATCCTTCAAGCCAGGCTTCAACAGTACATGAACAGAGAATTTCCAGATGTACAAGCTGGGTTTAGAAAAGGCAGAGGAACCAGAGATCAAATTGCCAACATCTGCTGGATCACAGAGAAAGCAAGGGAATTTCAGAAACACATCTACTTTTGCTTCATTGCCTATACCAAAGCCTTTGACTATGTGAATCACAACAAACTGTGGAAAATTCTTCAAGAGATGAGAGTTCCAGACCACCTTACCTGATTCCTGAGAAATCCATGTGCAGGTCAAGAGGCAACAGAACTAGAGATGGAACAGCTGGCTGGCTCCAAACTGGGGAAGGAGCACATCAAGCCTATACTGTCACCCTGCTTATTTACCCTATATGCCGAGTACATCCTGTGAAACGCTGGGCTGGAGGAATCACAAGTTGGAATGAAGACTTCCGGGAGAAGTATCAGTAACCTCAGTTGTGCAGGTGACACCATTTTAATGGCAGAAAGTGAGGAGCAAGCAAAGAGCCTCTGGATGAAGGTGAAAGAAGAGAGTGAAAAAGCTGGCTAAAAATTCAACATTTCATAAAACTAAGATCATGGCATCTAGTTCCATCACTTCATGGCAAATAGAAGGAGAAAAAGCAGAAACAGTGTTAGATTCTATTTTCTGGACTCCAAAATCACTGTAGAGTGCAGTGACCGCAGCCATGAGATTCAAAGATGCTTGCTCCTTGGAAGGAAAGTTACGACAAACCTAGTCAGAGTATTAAAAAAGCAGAGACATCAGTTTGCCAACAAAGGTCCATGGTCAAAGCTATGGTTTCTCCAGTAGTCATGAGAGAGCTGGACAGTAAAGGAGGCTGAGTGCCAAAGAATTGATGCTTTTGAACGGTGGTGCTGGAGAAGACTCGAGAGTCCCTTGGACTGCAAGGAGAGCCAGCCAGTCCATCCTAAAGGAAATGAGACAGTTAGATAGAACTGCTGACTCAATGAACATGAATTTGAGACGGGGGAGGACAGAGGAGCCAGGCGGTGCTGCAGTCCATGGGATCACAGAGATCTGGACCTACGGACCGAATAACAACAACTGGCAATACTGTGATCAAGTGGGGCTTATGCCGGGCATGCAAGGATGACTTAGTACCTACACATCAATCAGTGGGACAGACGCCACACGAACAAACTGAAGAATAAAAACCATACGATCATCTCTGTAGAGGCACAAAAAGCTTTCGACAAAATTCAACATCCATTTATGATATAAAAACATTCTCCAGAGAGCGGGGATAGAGAAAACATAATGAAGGCTACACACGAGAAGCCTCGAGTGAACGCCATACTCAGTGGTGGAGTTCTGAAAGCATTTCGTCTATGATGAGGAGCAAGACAAGGATGCCCACTCTTGCCACTTTTATTCAACACTGTACCGGAAGTCCTAGCTATAGGAATCAGACAAGAAAAAGAAAAGGAATCCGCACTTGAAAAGAATAAAGCTGTCAGTGTGTGTGGATAACATGACCCTATACACGGGAAATCTCGCCTAAAAGCCACTAGAGCGCGTGGATTCGGTAAAGGCACGGGGCATAAAATTAACGAGCAGACAGACAGAAGCGTGATGGTAACTGCAACCCACTCCAGTGTTCTTGCCTGGAGAATCCCACAGGCAGAGGAGCCTGGCGGGCTACAGTCCCCGGCGTCACAGAGAGTGGGACACGACTGAGCGACCAAGCGGCAGCAAGACAAACACATGATCCAGCCCGTCCTACTTCCGGACCTGCGTCTAAAGATGCAGAAGCAGGGACTGGAGTTAGCCGCACGTCATGTTCACAGCATCGCTGCTCCCGCCCGCCCCACGGTGGGAGCAGCCAAGTGGCCGTCGGGGGACGGCCGAACGCGATGCGGCGTGGACACACCGTGGAGCACTGTCCGGCTGCACGAGGCGGGGCGACGCGAGCGACACAGGGACCGGCTGCCACCGGCGGACAGGGGCTGCGACTCCACTCACGCGGCCACCTGGAGCCAAGGCCAGGGAGGCGGCGCACAGCGGGGCT
This sequence comes from Oreotragus oreotragus, assembly GCA_006410675.1. Taxonomy (NCBI): domain Eukaryota; kingdom Metazoa; phylum Chordata; class Mammalia; order Artiodactyla; family Bovidae; genus Oreotragus; species Oreotragus oreotragus. Next base: position 344,415 of record SJYX01019428.1, read on the forward strand.
GCTGGCAGCCGGGGGAACAAACGAGTGTCCGGAGGGGTGAGAGTTTCAGTTTGGAAGAGGAAAGTCGTTCCGGAGATGGATGGCTGCAAAAAAAAATGTGACTGTCTTTACTGCCAACGAACTGTTTGCTTAAAAACGGCCAAGTTATTAAGCTGCACGTTACGTACGTTCTTCCACAATAAACCCAAACAAATGGCAGCCAGTCTGGTCCTGGGGGAGGAACCGCCGGCGAGCACAAGGATTCACAGCTGAGGCAGCGCGGCCTGGTCCTGGGCGCCCGGCAGGCCCGAGCCTCCTGCTCGCGTCTTTAGCACCTGGAGCTTCCGGGCTTCCCCGCCCACCGGAAACGGCCTTCTCACCCCTCTGGACCATCCCGTCGACTCCTCACCCTCTGCCGGCCTGGCTCACCCTCCTCTGCCTCCCTGACGCCTAACCTCCGCTCCCGTCCGTGTCGCTGCGGCAGGCCCACGGCTCAGCTCGGGCGAGGGCCCGCTGTCCCTGCGCCCCAGGCTTCTGAGGCGTCCCACCGGGTCTCGGCGACACTCCTCACCGCAGTGCCTCCCTCAGGGCTCTTTCCTTTCGTAACGTCACTAGCGGAACGTAAGCCACACCGGTGGCCCACACGCTGCCTCTGAGCAGCGCCAGGGGCGCCGCCCACACCCTCGGGGTCGCTTCCCGGCGCCCTCCAGCCCTGAGCAACACTCGTCCACGTTCTCTTCTCCGCCAGTCTGGGCGCTGTCGCGGACGGAGCCGGCCCGTGTCTGCCGCCAGCGCAGCTGCTGCTCCCGGCGCACCTGCGCTGCAGCGTGTGCACGCTTCAGGCTTCATTTCCCTTTACTGCCAAACAGTATTCCTTGAATACGGAACATTTTGTGCACCCACTCATTAATCAACAGAAACTGGTGCGGTTTTTCAAGTTTTGCCAACTGCTTGTTTGTTCAGTCTGTCCAACAGCACAGCTTGAGCCCAGCACCTGCGCCTGCTGGGGGCCGCCGGGCGCCCCGGCTCCACAGCGCCGACCACGCTGCGCCTAAGGGTCCAGGGCTCAGCAGGCTCCACGCGGCAGGGGCCCTACGCAGCAAGTAACGCCTAGCCAGAGGAGACACTGAAGGGGGCTTTCTGGCTCCCGAGAATAATGCTGTTTTATAAAGTCTGTGTAGGAGCTTCTCTGTGCACGCCCAGGAGCAGCAAGCGGGCCCCTGGTAACCGTGGTGAGCACCGAGCTTCTCCTGTAGGAATGAAACGGGGGCCTCAGCACAAGAGAAATGATTAGGCTTAGTGAGGAAAGAGGAGAGACCTGCCCTGCGCCTGGAAGAACAGAGGCGAGAGCAGGTATGTGTAGCTGTGAACTCATCGGATTCTGTGCAGTGTGAGGTTTAACACAAAAGCTTTCGCTGCAGCGGCTACAAGAAGGCACTCGGTTTATGGTTTTCTAACTGTACTTCCAGTGGAATGGCAGACAGACAAAGGATTCAAGACACAGAGGCCACACTCACTTGGGTAGACCTTCGAGTCTGCCGAGCCTGTCTGGAGCGCGCCTTCCGCAAGGACTCTGCTTCCTCGTCCCGGACGGGAGTCAGATACGACCTGTGGGGAGAGGCACACGGGAGGTGAGGCCCCGGCACACGCGGGCGGGCCCCGTGCGCCTAGATGGAGCCAGGCAGAGGCGGCCACAGAAGGCCGCTGCGGAGGACGACAGAAGCCAAGACTCGAGCTGGACCTACTACGGCGCGAGCAGAGCCGCGTCCTCACTGTTACCAGAGACCCTTCCTTCCCCTCTCCCATCCGCACGTGGCTTCTTTTGTCGCCTCACGCGCCAGGTGCGAACCTCCAGGGCAGGGGAAGAGGGGTGTGACCCGCCGCCCAGCTCCCGCCTTCAGAGCCGCTTCCGGCCGAGACAGCAGACTCAGCTCCCCAAGTGCAGGCAGCTCCTCCCTCCCTGGAAGCAGGTGGGGGTGTGTGGGCGTGTATGTGGGTGTGGGGTGTGTGGGCGTGTATGTGTGTGTGCGCGTGCTGGTGTATGTGTGTGTGCTGGTGTATGTGTGTGTGGGGTGTGTCTGTGGGGGTATGTGGGTGTGGGGTGTGTGTGCTGGTGTATGTGTGTGTGGGGTGTGTGTGTGTTGGGGTGTGTGTGTGGGGTGTGTGTATGTGTGGTGTGTTGGTGTGTGTGTGGGAGATGTGTATAAGAGACAGCCTAGTCAGAGTATTAAAAAAGCAGAGACATCAGTTTGCCAACAAAGGTCCATGGTCAAAGCTATGGTTTCTCCAGTAGTCATGAGAGAGCTGGACAGTAAAGGAGGCTGAGTGCCAAAGAATTGATGCTTTTGAACGGTGGTGCTGGAGAAGACTCGAGAGTCCCTTGGACTGCAAGGAGAGCCAGCCAGTCCATCCTAAAGGAAATGAGACAGTTAGATAGAACTGCTGACTCAATGAACATGAATTTGAGACGGGGGAGGACAGAGGAGCCAGGCGGTGCTGCAGTCCATGGGATCACAGAGATCTGGACCTACGGACCGAATAACAACAACTGGCAATACTGTGATCAAGTGGGGCTTATGCCGGGCATGCAAGGATGACTTAGTACCTACACATCAATCAGTGGGACAGACGCCACACGAACAAACTGAAGAATAAAAACCATACGATCATCTCTGTAGAGGCACAAAAAGCTTTCGACAAAATTCAACATCCATTTATGATATAAAAACATTCTCCAGAGAGCGGGGATAGAGAAAACATAATGAAGGCTACACACGAGAAGCCTCGAGTGAACGCCATACTCAGTGGTGGAGTTCTGAAAGCATTTCGTCTATGATGAGGAGCAAGACAAGGATGCCCACTCTTGCCACTTTTATTCAACACTGTACCGGAAGTCCTGGCTATAGGAATCAGACAAGAAAAAGAAAAGGAATCCGCACTTGAAAAGAATAAAGCTGTCAGTGTGTGTGGATAACATGACCCTATACACGGGAAATCTCGCCTAAAAGCCACTAGAGCGCGTGGATTCGGTAAAGGCACGGGGCATAAAATTAACGAGCAGACAGACAGAAGCGTGATGGTAACTGCAACCCACTCCAGTGTTCTTGCCTGGAGAATCCCACAGGCAGAGGAGCCTGGCGGGCTACAGTCCCCGGCGTCACAGAGAGTGGGACACGACTGAGCGACCAAGCGGCAGCAAGACAAACACATGATCCAGCCCGTCCTACTTCCGGACCTGCGTCTAAAGACGCAGAAGCCAGCCCGTCCTACTTCCGGGCCTGCGTCTAAAGACGCAGAAGCAGGGACTGGAGTTAGCCGCACGTCATGTTCACAGCATCGCTGCTCCCGCCCGCCCCACGGTGGGAGCAGCCAAGTGGCCGTCGGGGGACGGCCGAACGCGATGCGGCGTGGACACACCGTGGAGCACTGTCCGGCTGCACGAGGCGGGGCGACGCGAGCGACACAGGGACCGGCTGCCACCGGCGGACAGGGGCTGCGACTCCACTCACGCGGCCACCTGGAGCCAAGGCCAGGGAGGCGGCGCACAGCGGGGCTGCTGGCAGCCGGGGGAACAAACGAGTGTCCGGAGGGGTGAGAGTTTCAGTTTGGAAGAGGAAAGTCGTTCCGGAGATGGATGGCTGCAAAAAAAAATGTGACTGTCTTTACTGCCAACGAACTGTTTGCTTAAAAACGGCCAAGTTATTAAGCTGCACGTTACGTACGTTCTTCCACAATAAACCCAAACAAATGGCAGCCAGTCTGGTCCTGGGGGAGGAACCGCCGGCGAGCACAAGGATTCACAGCTGAGGCAGCGCGGCCTGGTCCTGGGCGCCCGGCAGGCCCGAGCCTCCTGCTCGCGTCTTTAGCACCTGGAGCTTCCGGGCTTCCCCGCCCACCGGAAACGGCCTTCTCACCCCTCTGGTCCATCCCGGCGACTCCTCACCCTCTGCCGGCCTGGCTCACCCTCCTCTGCCTCCCTGACGCCTAACCTCCGCTCCCGTCCGTGTCGCTGCGGCAGGCCCACGGCTCAGCTCGGGCGAGGGCCCGCTGTCCCTGCGCCCCAGGCTTCTGAGGCGTCCCACCGGGTCTCGGCGACATTCCTCACCGCAGTGCCTCCCTCAGGGCTCTTTCCTTTCGTAACGTCACTAGCGGAACGTAAGCCACACCGGTGGCCCACTCGCTGCCTCTGAGCAGCGCCAGGGGCGCCGCCCACACCCTCGGGGTCGCTTCCCGGCGCCCTCCAGCCCTGAGCAACACTCGTCCACGTTCTCTTCTCCGCCAGTCTGGGCGCTGTCGCGGACGGAGCCGGCCCGTGTCTGCCGCCAGCGCAGCTGCTGCTCCCGGCGCACCTGCGCTGCAGCGTGTGCACGCTTCAGGCTTCATTTCCCTTTACTGCCAAACAGTATTCCTTGAATACGGAACATTTTGTGCACCCACTCATTAATCAACAGAAACTGGTGCGGTTTTTCAAGTTTTGCCAACTGCTTGTTTGTTCAGTCTGTCCAACAGC
>SJYX01019429.1:5398-49660 GCA_006410675.1 Oreotragus oreotragus
GAAGGCAATGGCACCCCACCCCAGTACTCTTGCCTGGAAAATCCAATGGACGGAGGAGCCTGGTGGGCTGCAGTCCATGGGGTCGCTAACAGTCGGACAGACTGAGCGACTTCACTTTCACTTTTCTCTTTCATGCATTGGAGAAGGAAATGGCAACCCACTCCTGTGTTCTTGCCTGGAGAATCCCAGGGATGGGGGAGCCTGGTGGGCTGCCGTCTATGGGGTCACACAGAGTCGGACACGACTGAAGTGACTTAGCAGCAGCAGCAGCAGCAGCAGCTCTGTAGTATAGTTTGAAATGAGGGAATGTGATTCCTCCAAGTTTTTTCAAATTACTGCCTTTGTGCTGGGATTCAAAGCATATCAGGTTTTGCAGTCACTTTAAGAGTGGAGTCTTTGTTTTCTACAGTCCTTTAGCTCTCCTGTCTTCAAAACTAGATATTCTGGGGGCTTGTCTTCCCAATGCAAAACTTTGGGCTGGGGAGCTCAAAGTGGGAGCTGCACTTTAGGGAAAAATTCAGCAATGGTGATTATCCTCCTGTTTGTGGGTCACCTTCCCAAGGGGGGTGTGTGTTAATTATACTGAAGTTTTGTCTCTCCCACCCATCTCATTGTGGTTCCTTCTTTACACCTTTACTTGCAGAAAATCTTTTTTGAAACTCTTCAGGTCATTCCCATAGATAGTTGCTCTGTAAATAGGTGTAATTTTCATGTGCTCATGGAAGAGGTGAGCTCAGGGTCCTCCTACTCTACCATCTTGGCCACTACCACCAAGGCTTTCATTTTCAATCCTTACCTAACAAACCTACAATTAAAACCACCAAAGTTAATGTTCTGAAAATGTCTTTGTCTAGATATTAGACTTTATCTCTTTCATATAAACAGACATAAGGAAAATATTTCCCTTGTCTGGTAAATGCTAACACCCATCTAAAACATCTACTCTCTTCCCCTTCCCACTACATAGTCTTTAAAGATTATCATCTAACATATTAAATATTATCCACACATAACCATTTAATCAGAAAACATTACTCCATATACACATGAATCTCAAAAAGAACCTATTTTGATGGTATACCTACAGATAGATTTTTTTTTTTCTCATCACTGACAGGTACAAGAAATTCCCAAGATGTTACACATTATGAGGCAGGGCTTTGTTCAGTTGCACTTTCTTCAGAGAATTACCATTTCATACACACTGGTGTAAAATGAGAACACTGCATTGTTTTGAGAAAATAGATTGCAATATAAGGGAAATGTTTTTCATTAAATATAAAATGGGAGATAAGAGGTGATAAAATCACACACTGGGAGAAGACAGTGCTTGTTACAAATCCCATAAATTACTTTGGTTAAACTTAATTGGTCTTTTGTTCAAAATCCATTAGATAATTTATAAACAAAAAGCCTTGCTATGAAGTATCTTTAGGTTGTTAGACATTTTCTGCTATAACAACAATGCCACATCCCAAAAATGTCTCTTTGTGCTCATGTACCTATGTCTTTAACTAGAGTAAAAATCTCCTAGTGAAACTACTCTTTCAAAGGATAGGCCTACTTAAATTTACAATGGGCACTGCCAAAAAGACCATTACAATTCATGCAAGGAGAGTACATGGCTCAATGCCCTTGCCAACATTTGGATTTGAGCAAAATTTTTCCAATCTGACTGAGCAAGAAAGACGGAAAGACTAATTATTTTAATTTGCATTTTCCAGACACTAATAAGTTCAGTCCAGTTGCTCAGTCGTGTCTGACTCTTTGCGACCCCATGGACTACAGTATGCCAGGATTCCCTGCCCATCACCAACTCCCGGAGCCTGCTCAAACTCATGTCAATCAAGTCGGTGATGCCATTCAACCATCTCATCCTCTGTTATCCCCTTCTTCTCCTGCCTTCAGTCTTTCACAGCATTGTGGTCTTTTCCAGTGCTTCTTAGCACTTTGGTTAGTTATTCTCTAAACTGAAGTTTATAAGCAAATTCCCTTAAATACTTCTAATACCTGTACAATTTTACTTAGTTTATTTAGTTCTTCATTCCATCTGGAAACTATTTCTGTGCTTGGAATAAGGATCTAACTTTGTTTCCAAATGGACAGACAACTAAACCACTATTTACCTAGAAGGCCATCATTTCCCTTTTGACTGAAGCAAATTTATCATCTACTAAACGAATCCTCATTCTATGCCATGGATTACTCCTAGACTAATCCTTCAAGATTTTATTAACTTCAGTTTAATATAGTCTGTTGATCTCTATCATTTTCTTTCAAATTTGTCTCTTGCCAATTCTTAGACATTTTGCTCTATTACAGGAAGTTTAGAATCAGCTTGCCAATTTAATAAAAAATTCTGTTAAGAATCTGACTGAAATTAAAATGAACTGACAGACTAGATAACTTGGGAGGTAATGATATGATATTTACAAAGTGAAACCTATATAATTTTCTTTTATATCCACCAAGGAAATTTTATACTTTTTTCATGTAAGTCTTACAAAATTCAACTTGGGCTCCGTCATAGGTAGAAGTTATAAAATGTGCTCTCCTCTCCCACAAAAAAAAAGTCCTGCTCTAATCCCTGGAACCGTACGTATGATCAAATATAAACCTTCTTATTGTGTTATGTGTTATAATTTCTACATTAAAATGGGAAGATTATTGGATTATGTTAGACGTAATCACTTGGGCCCTTATAAGCCAAGCACATTCTACAGCAAAAGAGGAAGGCAGAAGGGAAATCAGAGATGTTTAAAGCATGAGAACAACTCCATGGGTCCTTGCCACTTGAGAGATGGAGGGGGCCATGTTAAGCAGCCTCAAGAAGCTGAGAGTAAGCCCCAGTTGACAGCCAGGAAGGAAATGGGAACCTGAGGCCTACAACCACAAGAACTGGATTTTGCTAAGACCTTGAAAAACTCTGAAAGTCAATTCTTCCCCAGATCCTTCAGATAAGAGGCCAGCACCTTGATTCAGTCTTATGAGCCTGAGCAGAGAATTGATTCACGCCATCCTGGACTTTAGACCTTCAGAATGCTAAGAAAGCCAATAGGACTATGTTTAACCCATGGTAATTTGTTATGCAGCAATAGAAAACTAAGACAGGCTTAATTTTAGCTGTTTTATAGTTGCTATATTATACTTGCTGACTGGCTAGTGTTACTCTTGGTAAGCAACTGATTTTCTCCATTGCAGGCTCTGTAGACATCACCTGACAGTAAGTTAGGTCTTCTCCACATCCTAGTATCACAGCCACTAAACCTGGAGGTTATTACAACCTCCTTCCATGATTCTCCTGCCCATGTGCTGGGCTACAGTATTCACTTTCAATTGTTTTTTACACTTGCCTTTATCTCAGTAATTTTTTTCAACAATCTTTGGTTAACTGAGATCAGCTTATTTTCCAGGAGGCTATGGAAAATGCACATGCATCTTTCCTATTCAAAATAGTTTCAGAAGGCTGCCATTCAAGCCTGCTCCACCTTCATCTGATCTAATCTCTGGGTCTGTTCTTCTATCCAGGTACAGACAGGAACAGGTAGAACCAAAGAACTCCACTTAATTCTTCTATCCCAAGCAGGTAAAGAAGTGCTTTGTGAACAAAAGAGGAATGATTGATGCTTAAAATTATATCAGTGAAATGGGGCGGATCTTTTAAAACACACATATAAATTAAAGCTGCCTTTATATAAAAACATTTTATAATTCTATTTCTACAAGAAATGTTAGCCTTTTCACATATATCCTCTCACATACAGCCTTTTTATGCTACCCAAAAAGCATAAAAAAGATTAAATGCCCTACTAATGAAGAAAATACACAAAGACAAGCTTGGAAAAACAGCCTAGAAGTTTGGAAAGTATATGAGGATTGCAAAAATTTCACACAGGAATCACTGTTTCCAAAACTATCATTCCCAAAATACCAGAACGTAAGTCTGTAAACCCTCTGTGACAGTTTTGCATTTATATAGAATCTGATGCTGAAAATACTTTACAAATATTATCCTTTAGCATATGTTATCCTCTACAGAGAAACAACAAGGAAAGCATGCGGTGTTAAGCAATGAATCCAGAGCTGACCAAAGGAGAAGCATGATGTTTCATGATTCCCTCTACAGCTTTCTGTACACTGCAGGTGTGTCTGCACATGCACCTGGAAAAGAGCCAGGTGGGCCTCAGAAATACTATATTTCTGTCACTTCTTCAAGCAAACATGTACATGAAAAACTTAACTTCTCATCTATCAGACTGCAATATGACAAGACTCAGAAAACTTGGATGCCAGCAGTACATTAGCTACTGGGGTGGGGTGACACCACCAGCTTACATATCTGCCCATCCGGCACCAGCTGAGCCCCTCCAGTTCCCCGCCCCGTCATTTGTACTCCATTGCAATGCCTTCTGCGTTTACACTTATGGATAATTTCATTCGTCACATATGGGTCCTTCACATAGACTGCCTGTGGGCTATATGTTGCAATTCGAATTGAAAGTCTTCAAGTTCCAAAAAAGTCATTCTTGAATAAAGAAATTAAGAACCGATACAGAACTGATGAGAGTCCAAGAATAAACTAGAAATACCCTGGGTAAAGAACAGGCCAGTTCAGGATTTATTACTAAAAAAGGACAAGTAAGTATCATCAAGGATATTATGAAAGGATATCATTCATTCAAACATTTATTGAGGACCTACTACATGCTAGCAAGTGATTAACACTGATAAGACAGAAAAAGTACACTAATAAGAATGCCAGAGGAAAGTCAGACACACCTGGACTATAATACTAAGAATATCTCTATGGAGGAAGCAGGTGACTCAGAACCACAGAGAAGCCAGGGGGTTATGGAGCAATAAGAAACTTCCAGAAAGTGAGACAGGGAAGGACTTGGTTTTCATCAGAAGTTTTCTTTGTACATATGTCTGATAATTATGCACATGTCTTACTTGTATAAAAAAATTTTCTTTTAAGAAAAATATATCTAGTAGAAACTAGTCACTGTCTTTTTTTTTTGCCCACAGCTATAATCATTTTGTAGATTTGGTTCACATGCCACGAGCTATTAAGTACAGAAATATAGAGAGAAGAGAGAGCACTATGATGGTGAGTTGTCAACACGCTGACCACATTTACACTAACAATTCATGGTCCCACCTGCCAAAACAGAGACTACAAGACTTTTTCATCTTAATTTTTCCCGAGCCCTCTGAGCAGGCAAACCTAACTAATCTAGGCCATCAGATAAGAGTATGGAGGTCATGTGCCCAGTACTTGAACCGCTGGAGACATATCTTCCAAGGGAGACAGTGCATTTCCTTTGAAGTTTAATATAAACTTATTTTTTAACTTTAATTCCTTCAGTACTTAGCAAAGGAAACTCATAAATGTGATTGTATTTAGCACCCTTCCAGTTCTTTCTGAACATTTCCAGAAGAATCTCTGCCAAAATGAGAAAATCAACAGAGATGCCACAAAATAAGACACAATGACAACCAAAGCACTTGGCAACATGCCCAAGGATTTTCTGAATAATGAACAGATTAAAATATTGTTATTGATAAAGAACATCAACTAATGAGACTTTCGAGAGAATGAGTTGAGTGCCAACACAAATAACAGAAAAGGAAATTTCACGAGGTCTCCCCACATCTTGGCTTGCCTGTACTGTTCCCTTTTTGTGGAATATCTTCTGTCCTCTCTGTCCTCTTCAAAACTCCACTTATCCTTCAGAACTCAGCACAAATGCCACTTTCTCTATAAGGCCTGTCTCTATTCCCTCAACCTCATTATGACCTCAGCCTTCCTGGACCTACAAAGTGCCTTATTTTTGTCCATCTCTGAGACTTACGCTGCCTTTATTAAAGCCATCTGATATTTCTCTTAACTTTGCCACCGATATTTAGAAATTCTGAAGGCAGGTACTGAGCATTATACACCTCTTCCTTGGCATGCCAAGCCAATAATCCACACACAGTAGAAGCTCCATAAAAGGCTACTTAATAAATACTAAGGGCCAACAAACAAGGAAGGGAAAGAGGCACTATTAGAAATATGGTGGCCTATGAAAATGTCCCTTCCTATTTCTCAATGAAGATTTCCACTTTTCTTGCCCCCTCAGACTTGTGAGCGTGAAGAAAGGTGGGTGGATTCAGGTGTCCTGCTGACCTCAGTGCTACTTAGTTTACTTTTAATTTTAAAAATAAAGTAAAATGGAAGCTCTAAAATAAATAAGTAAAAGGAACATACCTCAACATAATAAAAGCTATATATGACAAACCCACAGCAAACATTATCCTCAATGACAAGAGAAGACTCTACATATGGACATCACCAGAGAGTCAACACCAAAATCAGATTGATTATATTCTTTGTAGCCAAAAATGGAGAAGCTCTATACAGTCAGCAAAACAAGACTGGGAGCTGACTGTAGCTCAGATCATGAACTCCTTAGTGCCAAATTGGTCCTCTAGGTTTTACTTATTTATTTATTTTTTGTATCTCTTTCTTCAAGCAAGAGAAAGAAAAGAAATAAATGGACACATCAAACCACAAATCTTTTGCACAGTAAAGGAAGCTATCAATAAAATAAAAAGGTGACCTACAGAATGGGAGAATATATTTGTAAGCAATTTATCTGATAAGGGACTAATAGCCAAGATATAAAGCAAACTCATACCACTCAACAAACAATGAAGGAAAAAATCAAAAATCCAGTTAAAAATGGTAGAGGATCTGAATAAACATTTGTACAAAGACATACAGATGGTGAAGAGGCACATGAAAAGATGTTCAATATCACTAATAGAGAAATGTAAATCAGAACTACAATGAAATATCACCTCACACCTGTCAGAATAACAATCACCAAAAAGACAACAAAAGCAGGTATTAGAGAATATATGTAGAGAAGAGAATCCTCATGCACTATTGATGAGTTTGTAAATTGGTAAAGCCACTATGGAAAACAATTTGGAGATTCTTCAAACAAACAAAAAAACTGCCATATGATCCAGCAATTCTATTCCTGGCTACTTTCCTGAAGAAAACACTAATTCAAAAATCTACATGCACTCCTATGTTCATTGTAGTATTATTTACAATAGCCAAGCTATGGAAGCAACTGAAGGGTTCTTCAGTAGAGGAATAAGCAATATGTTTATGTGTATATATGTACACACACACACATATATATGTATATATAATGGAATATTACTCAAGCATAAAAGGAATGATATTTTCCAGTTTGAAACAATATGGATGTACCCAGAGGGCATTATGCTAAGTGAAATAAGTCAGACAGTGAGAAATAAGTACTATATGATTTTACTTACACATGGAATCTAAAAAAACAAAGGAAACAACAATAATAAAACAAAAACACACTCAAAGATAGAAAAAAAACAAACTGGTGGTTGCCAACAGGTTGAAGGCAGGGGGAGAAGAGGATGACAGAGGATGAAATGGTTGGATGGCATCACCGACCCAATGGGCATGAGTTGATCAAGCTCCAGGAGTTGGTGATGGACAGGGAAGTCTGGCATGCTGCAGTCCATGGAGTTGCAAAGAGTCAGACATGACTGAAAGACTGAATTAAACTGAACAGAACTGCAGGTATGGGACCAATAAACAGGTGAGGATAAGGAAATACAAACTTCCAATCACCAAATAATTAAGCCACGGGAATGTGATGCATAGAACAAAGAACAAAGTTAATAGTATTCTGAAAACTTTGGAGACAGAAGGTGAGTAGACTTATCCTGGTAATGATTTTGTAATGTATAAAAATACTGAATCACTATGTCGTATATCTGAAACTAATATAATATTATAAATCAATTATCCTTCAATAAAAAATAGAATGGATCTATAAATTATAGCTTATTAGTAAATAAACCAATAGCATATAACAATAAGGACAAAATATTGCTACAGGAAACAACATAAATGAAATCCATACATATAATCTGAAATCAAAGATCCATACTTAATGTATATCTTCTAGGTGAATACATTTTAATAAAATAGGAAAAAGACATAGTGAGATAAGTTGGAAGAGTGGTTACTCACAGACTAGGAAGGGGTGTGAGAGTTTTTCTGATAAACTGAGAATATATGATAGCCTCTATTTGCATGTTGATTACAGTAATGATTCAAGTTGGAAAAAATGCGTCAAGCTTCACACTTGAAATTTATGTACATTTCATTATATATGGTAACACTCTTTTTACAAAGGACCCCAAAATCAATTAAATACACAGATATTACAGATATACTAAAAGATGAATAAAACTCATAGTAAAGTTAAACATTTTAGTAACATTCACAAAACATGAGATCCTGAGGTGTTGAAAATTACATTAAAGATACAAAACAAGACTTGGTTCTTATATTAAAGGAGTGGCAGAGTGTTTATGCATGTATTCCATTCTGGTACTTATATATTTATGAGATTTCACATACAGCCCAGGATTTATTCTTTTGAATATACCTACATATAAAAACCTTCCTAAGAATGTATAGTTAGTGCCATGTCATGATTCAGAGATAACGAATGGAATGTAGATGCTAATAAAAGTTCACATTTTATGCTGAAATTAAAAAAAAAAAAGCTGTTTAACCGAAAGTCTCTTTTGTCTCTATTTTCTAAGATTTATTTCCCTCACTGCACAGTGCTCATTAAGAGGAAAGCTGAATTATTTTCATCATTAAACATAAGTCAGATATATGTGATTTCACACCTTTGAAATAACACTTGAGTTTCATGCAGAAAAAAATATATATCTATACAAGATTAGGACAGGAGTATGTAATGTTAGTATGCATTCTTTCTTCTCATAAAGAATATCCTACAGCTTAGTTGCTCAGTAGTGTGTGACTCTTTGCAATCCTATGGACTGTAGCACTCCAGGCTCTTAGGTCCAAGGGGATTTTCCAGATGAGAATATTGCCGTGCATTGCCAGGCCCTCCTCCAGGGGATTTTCCCAAACCAGGAATCAAACCCAGGTCTCCTGCATTGCAGGGGGATTTTTTACCATCTAAACCACCAAAGAAGTCTAAAGAACATCTTGAACTTCCTATAATTTAACTACAGTTACTAATCACAGAGTTAGAGCATTTAAAATAGATATAACATTAGAAAGTTTTACATATTCTTCTTTCACAAAAAAATTTGCAGTGAGGAAAATCTCAGAAAGAGGACTTATAGTGTCCCTTTGTCCTTTTAATACTTTTAAACCATATTTCTGAATGTTACATATAATTCTAAAAAGTAGAAAATGACAATCAAGAAAAAAAATCCATGGCTTTTTGCAACAAGTATTTTGAATTTTAAAGAATCTCAGGTTTAGTAAAATAACAAGAGTCTTAAAAATTTTTAAGTAATAGCAATATAACAATAAATAGCATATAACTTGATGATATACAGAAAAAATTCATCTATCTAACAGTTAGAGAAAATATAGTCTGAAAATTACTTTGGTTATCTTCAATACATGCTACTAAAATTTTAGCTGAATTCTAAAAGAATGTCTAACATATAAGTTTGTTGCATACCATTGGGTAATTATTTTGTGGAATATGGATTGTGCCTTCTAAAAGTAAATATTAAAACCTTTCAGCTTTAGAGGTTTTCATGGCATTGCAATTAAATGACATTAAGAGAATTATATTCATGCTCAATTCTGAGATTACAAAAAAAGTATTTTCAATTACCTTCCACAAAGTAGAACCTCTGTGGGCAATGTAGGATTAGCATACTGCATTGCAAATAGGAATATCTGAACGAAACAGCATAATTAAAGAAATACCTTTTCATGAGTTATTTATTTAGTATCAATAACACGATCATTGAATTTGAATATACCAATTTTGGTATTTAAGTCATAAATGTGTTTTGATTTTATAACTATATGTAAGAGTTCAAAGAGTGATGGAATTCCAGAAGAAATATTTCAAATCATAAAAGATTACTCTGTTAAAGCACTGCACTCAATATGCCAGCAAATCTGGAAAACTCAGCAGTGGCCACAGGACTGGAAAAGGTCAGTTTTCATTCCAATCCCAAAGAAAGGCAATGCCAAAGAATGTTCAAACTACTGAACAATTGCACTCATCTCACATGCTAGTAAAGTAACACTCAAAATTCACCAAACCGGGCTTCAGCAGTACGTGAACCGTGAATTTTCAGATGTTCAAGCTGGTTTTAGAAAAGGCAAAGGAACCAGAGATAAAATTGCCAACATCTGCTGGATCATGGAAAAAGCAAGAGAGTTCCAGAAAGACATCTATTTCTGCTTTATTGACTATGCCAAAGACTTTGTGTGGATCACAATAAACTGTGGAAAATTCTGAAAGAGATGGGAATACCACACTACCTGACCTTTCTCTTGAGAAATTTATTTGCAGGTCAGAAAATAACAGTTAGAACTGGACATGGAACAACAGACTGGTTCAAAATAGGAAATGGAGTATGTCAAGGATGTATATTGTCACCTGCTTATTTAACTTATATCCAGAGTACATCATGAGTAATGCTGGGCTGGAAGAAGCACAAGCTGGAATCAAGATTGTGGGGAGAAATATCAATCACCTCCGATATGCAGATGACACCACCCTTATAGCAGAAAGTGAAGAGGAACTAAAAAGCCTCTTGATGAAAGTGAAAGAGGAGAGTGAAAAAGTTGGCTTAAAACTGGAACCAATTATACATAGTGAAGTAAGCCAGAAAGAAAAACACCAATACAGTATACTAACACATATATATGGAATTTAGAAAGATGGTAATGAGGACCCTGTATGCAAGACCGGTCTCTTATACACATCTAGATGTGTATAAGAGACAGGAGAGAGAGAATGGGACAGAATGAAAGAAGACTGCCCACTAGCCATAGATTTTATAGCATGGGGCCATAAAGCTATTGAGCTTCAAATTAGCAGTACTCCTTGAGGAAGGGAGGAATAACCCTAAAAGCCACTAATTGATCTACAGGTTGATTCTCCCACCAAGGAGCAGGGCTGGTTTCTCTGGGGTTTCAAAGGGTAGAACCACCTCTCACGTTTCTGATACTAGGATTTTCCTCATCCAGTGCCTCAAGAGTGGTGTCCTACCAATCCAAAGGGCAGAGCCACCCCACAGAGCTATGGGCGCTACCCCAGTTGCTACCCTAGTCAACCTGGAATGGGAAATACCAAGCAAAAGGTTATTCTCAAGCTTTAGGATCCAGTGGAATTTGCCTTGCTAGATTTTGAACTTGGTAGGGATCCCTCATCCTTTTCTTCTTTACAACCTCTCCCTTTTGGAATGGGAATATCAATTTTACGCCTATTTCACACATAACTTGCCTGACTTCTCAGGTTCAAACTGCAGAGGAATTTTGCCTCAGGATGATTCATCCCAGAGGTCTCACACATATCTGATTTTGAAGAGACCCTGGACTTTAGACTCTAGATTTGATGCTGAAATGCAGGGATGGATTTTGCATGAAAGTAGGACATTAACTTACAGGGACAGAATGCTAAGGACTGAAGAGCTAAAACAGCTACTATTCAACCTGCAAGGCTTTCTTAGCCAATTCACATCCACCTCTTAGAATTTGCCTAGAGTCAAACCAGTCTATCACTTTAAGACTCCAACAGAAATTCTGTTAGTGATAGTATGATCTTCATTTTCTTTAAAGGAGTATTTTCAATTACAAATTTGTCCAGTCACCTCTGAATCCTGTTTCATATTGAAATCAATGAAGATTCACTGTAATAAGATATTATTTTTAGTTATGGTTATGATATTTAGTTTTATAATTCAGTTTTTTCCCCCNGGCATCTGGTCCTATCACTTCAGGGCAAATAGATGGGGAAACAGTGGAAACAGTGTCAGACTTTATTCTGGGGGGCTCCAAAATCACTGCAGATGGTGACTGCAGCCAGGAAATTAGAAGATGCTTACTCCTTGGAAAGAAAATTATGACCAACCTAGATAGCATATTCAAAAACAGAGACATTACTTTGCCAACAAAGGTCCACCTAGTCAAGGCTATGGTTTTACCAGTAGTCATGTATGGATGTGAGAGTTGGACTATGAAGAAAGCAGAGCGCCAAAGAATTGATGCTTTTGAACTGTAGTGTTGGAGAAGACTCTTGAGAGTCCCTTGGACTGCAAGGAGATCCAACCAGTCCATTCTAAAGGAGATCAGTCCTGGGTGTTCTTTGAAAGGATTGATGCTAATGCTGAAACTCCAGTACTTTGGCCACCTCATGCAAAGAGTTGACTTATTGGGAAAAACTCTGATGCTGGGAGGGATTGGGGGCAGGAGGAAAAGGGGACGACAGAGGATAAGATGGCTGGATGGCATCACCGACTCGATGGACGTCAGTTTGAGTGAACTCTGGGATTTGGTGATGGACAGGGAGGCCTGGTGTCCTGCAATTCACGGGGTCACAAAGAGTTGGACATGATTGAGCGACTGAAATGAACTGAACTGAACTGAATGACATGATAAGTATCATGAATTTGAATATATAGATTTTGGTACTTTAAGTCATAAATGTGATTTGATTTTATAGCTATATGTAAGAGTTCAAAGAGTGATGGAATTCCAGATGAAATATTTCAGATCATAAAAGATGATTCTGTTAAAGCACTGCTCTCAATATGCCAGCAAATCTGGAAAACTCAGCAGTGGCCACAGGACTGGAAAAAGTCAATTTTCATTCCAATCCCAAAGAAAGGCAATGCCAAAGAATGTTTAAACTACCACACAATGGCACTCATCTTACACTCTAGTAAAGTAATGCTCAAAATTCTCCAAGCCAGGCTTCAGCAATACACAAACCATGAACTTCCAGATGTTCAAGCCGGTTTTAGAAAAGGCAGAGGAACCAGAGATCAAATTTTCAACATTCACTGGATCATTGAAAAGGCTAGAGAGTCCAGAAAAGCATCTACTTCTGCTTCATTGACTATGCCAAAGCCTTTGATTGTGTGAATCACAACAAACTGTGTAAAATTCTTAAACAGATGGAAATACCAGACCACCTGACCTGCCTCTTGAGAAACCTGTATGCAGGTCAGGAAGCAGCAGTTAGAACTGGACATGGAACAACACACTGGTTCCAAATTGGGAAATGACTACTTCTAGGCTGCATATTGTTACCTTCCTTATTTAACTTCTATGCAGAGTACATTATGTGGAATGCCAGGCTGGATAAAGCCTGAACTGGAATCAAGATTGCTGGAGAAATATCAATAACCTCAGATATGCAGATGACACCACCCTTATGGCAGAAAGCAAAGAACTGAATAGCCTCTTGATGAAAGTGAAAGAGGAGAGTGAAAATGTTTGCTTAAAGCTCAACATTCATAAAACTAAGATCATGGAATCTGTCCCATCACTTCATGGCAAACTGATGGGGAAACAGTGGAAACAATGTAAACAGTGGCAGACTTTATTTTGGGGGGACTCCAAAATCACTGCAGATGGTGACTGCAGCCATGAAATTAAAAGACGCTTGCTCCTTGGAAGAAAAGCTATGATCAGCCTAAACAGCATATTAAAAAGCAGAGACATTACTTTGCCAACAAAGGTCTGTCTAGTCAAGGCTATGGTTTTTCCAGTAGTCATGTATGGATGTGAGAGCTGGATTATAAGGAAAGCTGAGTGCAGAAGAATTGATGCTTTTGAACTGTGGTGTTGGAGAAGACTCTTGAGAGTCCCTTGGACTGCAAGGAGATCCAATCAGTCCATCCTAAAGAAGATCAGTCCTGGGTGTTGATTGGAAAGACTGATGTTGAAGCTGAAACTCCAATATTTTGGCTACCTGCTGCGAAGAGCTGACTCATTTGAAAAGATCCTGATGCTGGGAAAGATTGAGGGTGGGAGGAGAAGGGGTCCACAGAGGATGAGATGATTGGATGGCATCACCAACTCAATGGATATGAGTTTGAGTAAGCTCTGGGAGTTGGTGATGGATGAAGGCCTGGTGTGCTGTGATTCACGGGGTTGCAAAGAGTTGGACACGACTGAACTGAACTGAACTCACCTGGATACTCCATGGTCTCCCAGTAACTTGCCATTCAAAATGAGGTTCATAGACCAACAGCATCAGCATCATCTGGGAACTGAATAGAATTTGCGGCTCTCAGTTCCCTGCCCCACATGCAAGAAACAGCACTCTACAAGGTCTCTAGTTTATTTGTATGCACATTGATGTTATAAAGCCATGTATGCAGCTATTCTATCAGTTTTCCTTTTTTTCACTTTTCGGTCCATTCTCCTCAGCTGGAAGGTGACCCTTTCAAAACAAATTAGATCATAATATTCCACTCCAACAAAACCACTCTGAAGGGGTCCCATGGCTCTTGAAAGTCAAGCTCAGTATCTTGGCCCATAAGGCCTAAGGTGAGCCAGTCCCTTCCTCTCTAGTCCATCCTCATCCTGTGTCTTGTTCCTCTGTCTCACTGGGCTCCAGCCAGACCTTACTTCTCAGTTTCTCTCACAGATCAAGGTTGTTCTTACCTTCCAGCAAGTTGTTCCTTCTGCCTGGAATGTACTCCTCCAGCATCCACTGCAAATCTAGCTCCTTCTCCTCTTTCAGCTCTCAGTCTCTGCAGAAAAATTTACCTTGGCTTTGTGATTAGAGCTCCATTTCCATCATTATTTATTTCCTTCATAGTACTAATTTATAATCATTCAATTTGTTGACTCCACCTTGAAAAAAAGGATTAAGCCTCTCTTGGTCACAGTGTCTGGCACCCAGTATGCACTCAGGAAATATCTACTCAAGGAATGACCCCTTGATTTTTTTACCGAGCAATGGAAAATTGGGTTGGAAGTGGGGAGTAACCTTGGATTTTAACAATAACACAGGAGACGGCCTGTGTGTTTTGAGGGAAAGGAAGGAAGTGAGGATTTCAACCAAAAATGAAGAACAGAAAACAAGGTGGAAGGTGGAGGGATGCAAAGGGGAAATTTTTGTTGGTTGAGGCATCATCCATATGGGAACACTGATGGGACAGCTGGGTGGGCCCAATTCTCCTGGGAGGTAACATGGCTAGGTGGTGTGTGATGTAGGGCATTAATTTGGTGCATGGTCCCATCACTTCATGGAAAATAGATGGGGAAACAGTGGAAACAGTGGCTGACTATTTTCTGGGGCTCCAAAATCACTGCAGATGGTGACTGCAGCCATGAAATTAAAAGACGCGTACTCCTTGGAAGAAAAGTTATGACCAACTTAGACAGCATATTCAAAAGCAGAGACATTACTTTGCCAACAAAGGTCGGTCTAGTCAAGGCTACAGTTTTTCCAGTAGTCATGTATGGACGTGAGAGTTGGACTATAAAGAAAGCTGAGCACCAATGAACTGACGCTTTTGAACTGTGGTGTTGGAGAAGACTCTTGAGAGTCCCTTGGACTGCAAGGAGATCCAACCAGGCAATCCTAAAGGAGATCAGTCCTGAGTGTTCATTGGAAGGACTGATGTTGAAGCTGAAACTTCAGTACTTTGGCCACCTGATACGAAGAGCTGACTCATTTGAAAAGACCCTAATGCTGGGAAAGATTGAAGGCGGGAGGAGAAGGGGATGACAGAGGATGAGATGGCTGGATAGCATCACTGACTCAATAAGCATGGATTTGGGTGGACTCCAGGAATTGGTGATGGACAGGGAGGCCTGGTGTGCTGCAGTTCATGGGGTCACAAAGAGTCAGATACGACTGAGCGACTGAACTGAACTGAACTGATACTCACCACCTACTCCCAGCCTCTTGTCAGCTGAACGGTTAGCGTTCAGTGGTTTGAATTTGAAATCATTGGCTACCCAGACAAAGAAGGAGAGAAATAGACTTCCACTTCTCCAGCAGCCACCTAAGATGCCCTCAGTGCCAGGAACAGGGACACCCAGAACCCCACCCGATGTGGAGCTGTTACTCAAATGGCTAAACTTATATTTGTAACTGATGCTTTTCTCTTTCTTGTCAAAGGATATCTCCTTTCAGTCTTTCCCCACTTGCCCAGATTTTCTTTTAATAGAGTGATACAGTTCTCATTTGTACTACTACATTGTGTGTTGTGGTTGATGAAGTTAGTTTGAAGATTAGAATGCTGATAGATTCCTTAAACATATGTACTTCCTTTTGTTCCTAAACATCTTGAACTTCTGAACTAACAAGAAGACATACTTCATTCATGTGTCAGTTTTGTTAATGCTGACTTCTAGGAGGAGAACGGGACGACAGAGGATTAGATAGCTGGATGGCATCACCGACTTGATGGACATGAGTTTGGGTGAACTCCGGGAGTTGGTGATGGACAGGGAGGCCTGGCGTGCTGCGGTTCATTGGGTTGCAAACAGCTGGACACGACTGAGTGACTGAACTGAACTGAGCTGAAAGTATTGAAAAGGCAGTTGTGAGTAGTACACCATAAATAAGGTACTGTGGGTTTTATTCTGTCCTGGTCACTTGGATTTTTATAGAGAAAACCTGACGTGGTTATAAATATCTCAGCCAGTTATTCAGAACAGTGTTTTTCACACTTGAGAAACCAACAGCCCTCCCGTAAATACTCCTTGTAGATATCTAAGAGTATGTCAGCAGAGGAATATTGACTTAATAAGCTAAAAGGCTTTTTATATAAAAATACTTTTTAATTGTAAATTATGATGAGGGATAATTTATAAGTGATAGACAACAATTTTAAAAACAATCAGGGATTTGGGGACCCTAGTTTACAAAATCTCGAACTGTATACATAGTTCATAGTTGAGAGGGTGAAGACATAGTTACTTCTCATCACTGATGGAAAAACAGTGCCATAGGCTTGTCTGTCTCCCTTGATTAAAATAAATAATCATTAAAACAATGTGGAAAGTTCCCTAAAAGAAGTGGGAACAGTAGACACTTAACTCTGAAGATAATAGAAATTTTCCTGGAGGATGTGATATTTGAATCGAATTTGGAATTTATGCAGGACTTTAAAAAGCAGATGAGAGAAGGAAAAAAAATCCATCCCAGGTGGCAAAAAACAAAAACAAAAAACATTATATGCAAAGGTGGAAATGACAAAGATCATGACTTACTGCTGCTGCTGCTGCTGCTAAGTCACTTCAGTCGTGTCCGACTCTTAGCGACCTCATGGACTGCAGCCCACCAGGCCCCTCCGTCTATGGGATTTTCCAGGCAAGAGTACTGGAGTGGGGTGCCACTGCCTTCTCTGTCATGACTTACTTAATAACTGCAAATTGTGCAGAGTATCTGAAGTGCCAGACACATGGGAGAGTGGTAGGCAGTGAAACTATAAAGATAGAATTTAGACCTCCGAGGTTCCTGTACTTCATCCAGAGAAAGTTAGACTTAATGCTGTAAGTGATGGGGAGCCCCTGGTAGAGTTTAAGCACGGTGCCGAGGTCAGATTTGCACTCTCAGAAAGTGTACACTGCCAGCAACATGGAGAATGAATTGAAGGGAGACAAAACAGAAGCTTGGAGATGAGTAAAGAAGTTATTGTTATGGCTCTGCATGAAGATGAGGAGTATCTGAGCTACATTCAAAGGGGAGTGAACAGGAGAAATATTTAGACATGTTAGTGGAGTATAATTGCTAGGACTTGGTAAAATTTGGATATGACTCTGAACGTGAAGAAAGACTCAGAGGTGAATCCTGAGAGTCTGTCTTGGATTACTGAGTGGTTACAGTGTCATTAAACAATAGGAGGAAATAATGAGAGACTAGTTTGGGAAATGAGCTAATGGTTTAGTGTTGGGTATGTCATCTTAGTTGCTGGGAGTTGTCTATAGATAGAAATGTGAAACATGGGTTCAGATAGGAGATCAGGACTACAGAAAAAAGATCCTGAAAATCCTTAGTGATCCCTACCATTGTCAGGTTGCTGTCCATACTCTTAACCTTATCACTGGGCCTGGTAGTTCAAGTTCAGTTTGTGTGTATAGACGAGGTTGTCCAGTGAGAGGTATAAACCACGAGAAGAAAGCAAAAACCGAGACACTGAGAAACACTAATGTTTAAGAGCGGCATGAAGGAGAAGAACTTGCAAAGGGAACTGGGAGGTAGCAAGGAAGAACAGGTAATATCAGCTGCCTTGGGGATGGGAGAGGGTGGTGCAGAGAGAAAGAAATATAAATGAAAAGATTGGAATGTTTCAGGTGTCAGAAATCAGTCGGTAATGATGGGTCGTTTGGAAACTTGTGTGTTACCTCCAAACTGAGTAGCTGCACATCGTCACAGGAATGTAGCCCTAATTGTCAGATATTTCAATTTTTTCAAAAGACATCAGGAATTTCAAGTTTTATGCCAAATATTTTCTTACACAAATGTTTATTCCAATTAAAACGCAAGCAGAACTATGTATGGCCATACTTGGTAGGATATTTGAGGTAAGAAGACCAAAGAATGGCACCATCATTGGATATACATTGTGAGAATACTACCTATCTGCAGCCAGCTTCCCTGGTAGCTCAGCCAGTAAAGAATCTGCCTGCAGTGCAGGAGACTCGGCTTTGATTCCTGGGTTGGGAAGATCCCCTGGAGAAGGAAATGGAAAACCACTGCAGTATGCTTGCCTGGAAAATCCCATGGACAGAGGAGCCTGGTGGGCGCAGGCCATGGTATCACAGAGTCACACTTATCTGTACAAAACTGCTTAGACAAATCAAAACTGAAAGAGTTGTATCTGATGGTGCCATTTTCTGGGGTGAGTCTACCAAGCGTACATCACTGTCAAAACATCTGAAACCATTAAAAAGAATGGCTATAGATTTTAGGTTTTTTAATGTATCAGAATGTATAAAAAGAACTTTTCCAAGATGGAAGTTTCTGATGAATTCTATTCAAATGATCATTTATTACTATTCGCCATATCTGACTATTACCTCTGCTCAAGATAGCTTTTGTTTGCTCTCTCTTTTCTGGTAGAGCCAGATAGTAAGTATTTTAGGCTTTGTGGTCTCTGCCGTGACTGCTCAACTCTGCTGTTATAGCACAAAAGTAGCCATTGAGAATATGTAAGCAAATGGGCATCGCTGGATTCCAGTAAAACTGTATTTATAAAAGCAGGCTATGCAGCAGTGTTTACAATAGCTAGGACATGGATGCAACCTAGATATCCATCAGCAGACAAATGGATAAGAAAGTTATGGTAGATATACATAATGGAATATTACTCAACCATTAAAAAGAACTCATTTGAGTAACTTCTAATGAGGTGGATGAAACTGGAGTCTATTATACAGAGTGAAGTAAGTCAGAAAGAAAAACACCAATACAGTATTATAATGCATATATATGGAATTTAGAAAGATGGTAATGACAACCCTATATGCAAGACACAGATATAAAGAACAGACTTTTGGACTCTGTGGGAGAAGGCGAGGGTAGGATGATTTGAGAGAATAGAATTGAAACATGTATATTACCACATCTGAAATAGATGACCAGTGCAAGTTTGATGCATGAAACAGGGCACTCAAAGCCGGTGCGCTGGGACAACCCAGAGAGGTGGGATGGGGAGGGAGGCGGGAAGGGGGTTTGGGACAGGGGATACATGTACACCCGTGGCTGGTTCATGTCAATATATGGCAAAACCACCACTATATTATAAATTAATTAGCCTCCAATTAAAATAAATAATTTTTTTTAAGGGACAGGAACACTAAGCTTGGTAGTCAAAATAATCAGCTACTTCTTAAGACATCACTTTTTACGAATGTGCCAGTGGCTGGAGGGGCAGCATAAGAATACGAGCAGGAGCTTTGGGGTAGTCTGAGCGGTGCCCGGATCCCAGCTCTGCTATTTCCCACGGCATAACCTTAAGCAAGCTACTTTGTCCGTTTGGTCCTCAATTTTCCCATCTGTAAAATGAGGATGACGATAATCTCGTAAGGTCAGTGAGTGGTTGATTGACATGGTGTCTGTAAAGCTTTTGTAGTGTTTGTCATATGGAAAATACCAAGTGTGGGTGATAGTTTATTAGCACTAAACACTACTGCTACTCTATGAGTTACAAGTTTTCAGGAAACAGTTTTTTCAGCTTTTTCAAAAGCGGTTCTTAAATAGTTTCAACTAAATGTGCTCCATTTTCAGAAATACACACTAAAGAACAAGAGCTGTATGAAGACAATTATCTGTGAGAATGTTCACCATGCTGTTAGCTGTAACAGAAAAAGGAACCTGTATAAATTCCTAAATTTATTTCACAAATTGGTAAAATCAATTATGGTACACCAATAAAATGACTAACCACTCTTCCAGAAAAAAGAAAAAAAGCAGGTGATGGGCCAGATTCGACCTGTTGAGCTTCCACTCCACTGGAAGCAAACCTCTGGGAGGATCAGTGTTCTATGAATAGGTAAAGCCAAAGAAAACACAGGGAGAAAAAAGTTTATCTTTTTTTCTAAACTCTTAAAGAGCTTAATGCACACAAATGAGCAAAATTAGCTAAATGTCCTTTTCCATACTCACTAATATCTATGTAGTTTTTGTTTGTAAAACGTAGATGAAACTAACTTTTATGGACATGAAGTGATCACTTTTGCATTATCAGGAGATCTGGTGGCATTAGCACTGAGGTTAAGTGTGGCTCAGCTGATAAAGAATCCTCCTGCAAGGTGGGTTCAGTCCCTGGGTTTGGAAGATCCCCTAGAGAAG
This sequence comes from Oreotragus oreotragus, assembly GCA_006410675.1. NCBI lineage: Eukaryota > Metazoa > Chordata > Mammalia > Artiodactyla > Bovidae > Oreotragus > Oreotragus oreotragus. Next base: position 26,065 of record SJYX01019429.1, read on the forward strand.
GGAGAGGCTACCCACTCCAGTATTCTAGGAGAATTCCATGGACTGTTTGGTCCATGGGCTTGCAAAGAGTGGGACACGACTGAGCGACTTTCACTTATGTCAAAGTAAAAAGGGCCGGGACAAAAAAAATGTGTATGACAGAGGATGAGATGGTTGGATGGCATCACTGACTAAATGGACATGAGTTTGAGCAAGCTCTGGGAGATGGACAGGGAAGCCTGGCATGTTGCAATCCATGGGGTCAGAAAGAGTCAGACAGGACTGAGCAACTGAACTTAACTAAATAGATTACATTAACTGCAAATTAAGCCCTATGGAAATGAATTTGTAGCTCTTTATCAACTGTATCTTGAATCAACTGTATCTTAAGTATCTTAATTAATATTAAGTATGTTTCTATTGTTCTCTTTCATTAGAAAAAAATTCCTTGGATAGCAGGAAGTGTTGTCTATATCAATGTTTTCTCTAGGTATTTAATATAGTAAAACCCAAAAAGAATACATTTGAATCAGTTCTAATAAGATGGATGAAACTGGAACCAATTATACAGAGTGAAGTAAGCCAGAAAGAAAAACACCAATACAGTATACTAACACACATATATGGAATTTAGAAAGATGGTAATGAGGACCCTGTATGCAAGACAGCAAAAGAGATACAGATGTGTAGAGCGGACATATGGACTCTGAGGGAGAAGGAGAGGGAGAGGGAGAGGGTGGGATGATTTGGGAGAATAGCATTGAAATATGTATACTATCATGTAAGAAANGTCTGGCTGGCTAGAACTTGAACAGCGTCTAACTCCCTGTGTGCTAAGAATTGTTCAGTGTACATATTCTGGTAGTTCTTTGCCCGGCTATGTGGAATTTCACCCTGTGTTTGTGCAGACTGGTGTTCAGCCAAAGATCAAGAAGATCTCTGTGCAGATTTTGAAAGTTCTTTCTCTGTATAGCTCCCTCCTCTCTGGTACTTTGTCCCACAAATTCCAGCTCCCTCCCCTCCTCGAAATCCTTAGTTTCATGAGACCACTGTGCTCTGAGTTTTTCTTGTGAGAATGTTCACCATGCTGTTAGCTGTGCTATAGTCTCAAAGTTGCCACAGTGTGGGACGCTGGAGCATTTTATTTTCTTTCTCTCAGTTATCTGTCTTTTCCTGTCATTTGCAAACAGTTGTCTCATATCCTTTGTCCAGGTTTCTGATTGTTTACTATGGAAGAGCAAGTTCTGTGCTACTGACTTCTTTATGATCAGTAGTGGAGCTCAGCCTCTTTAAGATGGTGAATCCTCCAAGCCTGGTGTATTTATTTAGGTCTTCTCTGAGATTTTAGATAAGCTTTTTAAATTTCTCCCTAAATTCTCTCCATAGAACCTAAAATTTAGAGCTTGATTTATTTCGAAGTTTTCATACTTTTCAGTCCAGTTCAGTCGCTCAATCGTGTCTGACTCTTTGCGACCCCATGAATTGCAGCACGCCAGGCCTCCCTGTCCATCACCATCTCCCAGAATTCACTCAGACTCATGTCCATCGAGTCCATGATGCCACCCAGCCGTCTCATCCTCGGTCGTCCCCTTCTCCTCCTGCCCCCAATCTCTCCCAGCATCAGAGTCTTTTCCAGTGAGTCAACTCTTCACATGAGGTGGCCAAAGTACTGGAGTTAAAGCTTTAGCATCATTCCTTCCAAAGAAATCCCAGGGTTGATCTCCTTCAGAATGGACTGGTTGGATCTCCTTGCAGTCCAAGGGACTCTCAAGCGTCTTCTCCAAAAGCATCAATTCTCCAGCACTCAGCTTTCTTCACAGTCCAAATCTCACATCCATACATGACTACTAGAAAAACCATAGCCTTGGCTAGACGGACCTTTGTTGGCAAAGTAATGTCTCTGCTTTTGAATATGCTATCTAGGTTGGTCATAACTTTCCTTCCAAGGAGTAAGCGTCTTTTAATTTCATAGCTGCAATCACCATCTGCAGTGATTTTGGAGCCAAAAAATAAAGTCTGACACTGTTCCCTTATGTCATTGCAAATGGTATTTTTTAAAGTTATTTTTTACCTACTAATTGCTAGTATAAAGGAAAAAATAAAATTTTCATATTGCTTTTTCTACCCTACAGTAATGTAGTATACTGATTTTCCTATGCAACAGTTAATTGAAATATTATTTTGGGTTACTTAACTATAATTTTCAAATAATGAATGGTAGTTTTCTTTAATTCCAACCCTTATATATATATATGTGTGTGTGTATATATATATATATATATATTTTTTTTCTTGCTGTCCTTCACTGTTTAAGAACTACAATGTAGGACTCTGTGCTTCGAATGCAGTGGATGTGGGTTTGATCTCTGGTTGGAGAACTAAGATCCCACATGCTGTGTGGCACCGCCTAAATCAATCTACAGTGCAGTGTTGAATAGAGAAGTTCCTTTCTATTTCTACTTGACCAAGATTTTTTAAAGTCATAAATGTTGAGTTTTATTGCAAACTTCCCACGACTATTGAGATATTTTTATGCTATTTCCCTATAATTTCATAAAGTACATTGTTTGGTTTTTATTCCAATGCGAAACCAGCTTTTTACATCTGAAATAAAACCAGCTTGGTCATGGTACATTTCCCTTTTTATGCTGTGCTTGGTTTGCTTTGCTCTTATTTTGCTAAAAGATTTCTGCATTTGTATTTGTGAGTGAGATTGTCCTGTACTTGTCCTTTCTCTTTCTCTAGGTTTTCATTTATATGTTACACTAGCCCCGAAACATTTTGGAATTAGTTCTTGAGTGTTTAATAGAGCTTGTCCAGTAAGCCATCTAGGACTGGAGTTTCCTTTGTAAAAAGTTTGAACCCCTTTATCTCTGGTAGGGCTTTTTTGCCTTAAAGTTTCTTTCCTCTCATATTAGTCTGCCATGCTAGCTATCTTTCGGTTATATTTGCAACATGTATATAGTTTAACATCTTTTTACTTTGCATTTGTATTTGTGAGTGAGATTGTCCTGTACTTGTCCTTTCTCTAGGTTTTCGCTTATATGTTACACTAGCCCCGAAACATTTTGGAATTAGTTCTTGAATGTTTAATAGAGCTTGTCCAGTAAGCCATCTAGGACTGGAGTTTCCTTTGTAAAAAGTTTGAACCTCTTTATCTCTGGTAGGGCTTTTTGCCTTAAAGTTTCTTTCCTCTCGTATTAGTCTGCCATGCTAGCTATCTTTCGGTTATATTTGCAACATGTATATAGTTTAACATCTTTTTACTTTAAACTTTCCTGTCTTATGTTTTGGGTGTCTTTCTTTTGCAGAGGGCATCATTGGTTTTTAAAATGCGTTTATTTTTGGCTGTGCTGGGTTTTCATTACTGGGCGCAGGCTTTCTCGCTATGGGGCGGGGGTACTCTCTAGTTTTGGTGCCCAGGCTTCTGCTGCTGTGGAGTATGGTCTTGTGCTTTAGAAAGTACACTTTCTAAAACGTTTTAAAACACTTTCTAAGTGTTTTAAAGGGCACAGTATTCACTGGGCAAAAATTTACAGATACCTGCATAACTGAAGCCAAATTTATGACAGCAAAAAAAAAAAAAAAAAACCCTGCAGGAGTCTGCCACCAAAAAACCTTGGCACACTCTGCCTTACCCCAGAAAATGTCTCTTTTGGCTTTCTCAGCCTGTGAAGTGGGATGGTTTAAAAACAAAAGTAAATTTTGCAAGCAGTTTACTAATACCAGCCTAATGCAAAGTATTCACACAAAGAAGTAACTGAAAAATTGCTTCTTTGAATAGATGTATGCTGGCTCAGGGGAAGGTACTGGTAGGGATTTCTTTGAACAGGTTTAAACTGTTTCCCTTCATAGACAACCAAGAAGGTATCACAGCAAACTGGTAAAATCCAAATAAGATGAATGGCTCCATTGTTCCACTTTACAAAGTTGGCTTTATTCAGCAGATTCAGCTAGCAACTGGAAGTGGGAATTATACATTTCTGTACAAAATTACTATGATGAATATTTATCATGGAAACCATGAGTTATTTCAGATTCTTCACTCATGCATCATAGAAATTACAGTATTCATGGTAAAAAAAAAGCATCATCTTTCTAAAACAGTTGTTTGATGGATAAGTCTCTTAAGATTCTAAAAAAAGCTGACAAAGTATCAGAGAATATTTTAGCCCAATAAATGACATAAATGACTTACCTTCTTACCAGATAATACTTATCAAAATATCACCAAAATTAGGCTGAAATTGTTACAGTCAGTCACCTCTCTTGTGATACTCTATGTATATGTTTTCAGGGATTAGCCTGTCATAATTCACAGGGGTTAAAAAATTGTTTGCTATTTGTATCTATATTGTTAGGTGAATCAGAGTTCTCAAACTCCTATCACTCAAAAAAGAGAAAAGAAAGTGCTTAGATGCTAAACTTATGTTTTCTATTGGCTGCCATTTAGTTTGTGCCCAGTATTTGTGTCTGACAAAACAAATGGGAAACTCTTTCCTCCTTGATGCTAAATTAAAAATAAAGTTTAATATTAAAACAAAAAATGGATCTATTGAATAGAGGCAAAGTTGGCCTAAACTGTCATTGCTATCCTGTAACGGGTCACTGGAGGCAGCTGAGGTGGACAGCTCCAGTGTTCCCACCAAAGTGCCTGGAAAAGCAGGGGGATGTGGAGAGGGGCTGCCTCTGCCTGGGAGTGTCATCACAACACATTAGGTCTTTTTCCATAGCATTTTTAATTGTAGTTTTTCCACCAGAATGGACAAGTACACCATGTTCCGTTTACTTCATATTAGGACCTAGTGTGTTCAAGGCCCTGTGCTAAACTCTGTGAATAAAACAGTGAATAAGTAAAATATATCGAGTGTTTACAGGTAAAGATTTTATCACCATTTGACATAGTAGCAAAAACTATAGCAAATTTTCCTGTGAAAATTAAAATTTCTCGTGAAGGCCTGTGTAACCTAGTAAGCACCCAATAAACGAATACCACATAAATTGTATGCAACCTGAAATCCTTGACTAGATCTTGTTTGTTTGGTTTTTTAACAACTGTAAAGGATCTCCTTGAAACAATTATGGACATTTGGATTTCAAGTAGCTATTAGAGCATTCTTGTTAATTTTCTTGAGGGTGACAGTGACACTGGGTTATGGAGACTATCATTGTTCTTAAATTTTGCTTGAAGTATTTAGGGGTAAAGTGTTATGATATCTGTAACTCAGTTTCAGTGTTTCAGAATAAAGAATGTTAATAATGGTTAAATGTAGGTGATAGGTGTATGGCTGCTTATCATACTATTCTTGCATCTTTTCTGGATGTTTCAGCTCAGTTCAGTCGCTCAGTCATGTAACTTTCAAAATAAAAAGTTGGGGAAATGTTTTAGTCCATTTTGTCTTCCCTGTTAAAAACAATGTACGATTGTGCAATTCCCCAAAGGGAATCTATTCCCAAAAATATGAATTAGAAATTGGAGACCGTACAAATTTAAGGCAGTTTCAGAAAGGATTTCGGTTGCTTTTCTTTTAAATCTAAGTTACGTCAGTCAAGGGTAAAGGCAGATCTTAGGCAACACTCTTTCTGAACTTTGTCACGATAGTTACTTAACCTTTATTTGTCCGAGCTTCATTTTACCTAGTACATTCACATTTGCCAGAGAAATTGTGTCTTCATACCCACCAGCAAGGTACTTGTCACTGAGTCCATACAAATGTTCCCAATATGGGAGGCCTAGAAGGTGGGAGACTGGACCCAAGGCCTTTAGGAGATGCAATTTCACTTGGCGAGCTTACAGCTTAATTAGAAGGTTAAGCATGATGAAGCTGTAGAACACACTCAGAACAATCTAGAAGGCACAGATGAAACCAGTACCGTTCCAGAGGGGGCTACAAAGAGGAAGCTGTCCTTAACAGCAGCGTGGAAACAAAGCGCTGTAATATTCTAGATGTAAACAGGGATTGGACATCCATAGCCTTCATACCTTTCCATAGACCAAAATTTTCTTCAACTTCAAGTAGATTCAGTGCGCCGTCACTGGAAATCTTTGATGCTACCTGCATTTTCAACCCAGACATTATTTTCTCTGAGTTGAAGCTGACACTATATTTTAATCATGGAGAGACTGTTTTCTGACCATGGTTTTCATCAAGTCCACAATGCCCTAAAGGGTAAAGAATACCTCCAGTATACCAAATATCTACTGTACACTATGATACATCATATTATCTAGTAATCATGACATCTGTGGGCCTTAGAGTCAGACTTAAGATAGTGTCATGGTTTCTTTCAAGCAATGCCAATTTTCTCAAGGTTTATCCCATAAAAAAGTGACAGTAGGGAAAAAATGAGTTAAATTTGCATAGGAGCTAAGAAGTCTTGCAGATGCTGTGACAGATTCACTTTAAGAATTTGATCCTCTATTGTAGAGATTATGAAAATTCCAATACATTTATTCAGGCAACTTCTGCTAACATAAAATTTATTGACTTGATATTTTGCTGAAGACTAAAGATTCTTTAACTTAGGGAAAATGTGTAAAAGTATTTCTTTTTACCTGTAGGTGGTGCTGTGTATTGTTCTATGTTAGGCACAAGACTGCCTAGTTTTGAAGTGTTGTGTTTTATTTTACAGGTGAACACACTGAGACTCACTGAAATTTTGTCTTAAGATAAAGAAAACTTGATTTGAGGCAGATCTTGGACTTTTTTTTTTTTTTGCAAAATGTTTAATGTATGGTTTATTTGAGGAAAAATTAGTCATCCCATCATTATTTCATACAGTTCTACATATACTGTTTGTGACAGGTTTAAGAATTTATTTCACTTTATTGATGATAAAATTTTCTTTAAGACATTATAAAAGAAAATAATATGCCCAATTTAAGTGACAATAGATTGTTAGGAAAGATAATGAGATATCATATACATAAATATATCTATATGTATATCTAAATATTTTACCAAAGAACTCTCAATGGTTGGAGGATACAAAGAGGAAATATAAATTGCTAGTAACTATGTAAAAATAATTAAAACTCATTAATAATCAAAACTGAGGAGCAGTATAGTGCCTCTTTTTCCTCCCAGATGAGCAAGAAGTCTGTAATGTTCAACCTCAGAGATACGAAGGCATTGGTAAGACAGGCTCCTTATGCACTGCCAAGTAAGTAAGTGTTAGTTGGTCAGTTGTGACCCCATAGACTGCAGCCCACCAGACTCCTCTGTCCATGAGATTTTCCAGGCAGGGATACTGGAGTGGGTTCCCATTTCCTTCTCCAGGGAATCTTCCCAACCCAGGGATCGAACCCGGGTCTCCTGCACTGCAGGCAAATTCTTTACCGACTGAGCTACAAGGGAAGCCCCCTATCCACTGGCAAAGAGAGTGTAAATCAGTGCAACTTTTCTGAAAATTAATTTGGCAGATGTCAACAAGAACTTTTAAGTTGTTCAAACCGATCTAGTAGTTCAAAGTCTAGGCTCCTCTCTGTAGGCATAATCAGGTATGTGGACAGTGATTTATTTATTTACATTTTTAAAGAATTATTTGTATTGCCAGGACCTAGAAATACAATCGATTATTTATCTTTGGCGCTCTGAGTCCTTGTTGCTGGGCACAGCTCTTTCTGGTTATGGTGCGTGGGGGCTACTCTCCAGCTGTGACACGTGGGCTTCTCCTTGAAGTGGCTTCTCTGGCTGTGGAGCACAGGCTTCAGTAGTTTGGCATGTGGGCTCTAGAGCACGGGTTTAGCACTTGTGGCTCACAGGCTTAGTGGCCCCTCGGTGTGTGGAATCTTCCCTGACCAGGGACTGAACCTGTGTCCCCTACGTTTGCAGGTGGATTCGTAACCACTGAGCCTGCAGAGAAGTCCTATTTATTATTATTATTTTTTGGCTGTGCTGGGTCTTCATTGTGGTGCATGGGCCTTTAATTGCAGTGCACACGCTTCTCTAGTCACAGTCTGTGGGCTTCTCTCTACTCGTGTAGTGGGTTTCGTTGCTTCGTGCCCAAAGGGATCTAAGTTCCCCCACCAGGGATTGAACCCTTGTCCCCTGCATTGGAAGGCAGATTCTTAACCACTGGATCACTGGGGAAGTCCCTGGACAATGATTCATATACAAAGATATTGGTAATAGTATTACTTATAAACATTTATAAATAAAATCATTATATAAAGTGGGCTTCCCTGGGGGCTTAGATAGTAAAGAATATGCCTGCAATGCAAGAGACTGGGGCTCAGTCCCTGGGCTGGGAAGATCCTCTGGAGGAGGGCATGGTAACCCACTCCAGTATTCTTGCTTGGCGAGTTCCATGGACAGAGGGCCCTGGCAGACTACAGTCCATGGGATCACAAAGGGTGGGATGCCACTGAGCGACTAACACTCAGACTTTTTGATATACGGCAGCCATTTACAAATTACTTGCAAAATAATTTTAAATGACTAAAAGAGAGGCTTATAATACTTTACTGAGTTTAATATAAGGTTAAAAGTCTATAAACATGGTCTTATCTCATAAAATATTACTGCATTTGGAGAAAAATAATGAAAAACATAAGCAAGCATTAATAAAAGTCATCTGGATGTGTCCCAAGAAGAATGAGTGCTTTTCTTCTTTTTCCCCCTGTCTTTCAGTTTTTCCACAAAGTGTACTTTCTACAGAAGTACAATAAGTACATTTATAGACAGAAAAAAATGTTATTTTTTCAAAAGAAACAGGTAGCGTTTTAAATGACTTTGAACCCTGTCACTCTGCAGGCCATCTGAGGCCGGCAGCTTTTCTACCTTCCTTATTTGTTCCCTTGAACTGATGGTCAGAGGGAGGAAACCCTACCACATCACTTCCACGGAATTCCACTACAGAATTATTACATACGTCCCACTCGCTTTCCCTTTTAACTCTCTGATTAAGAGTGACAACATTTGTAAACTCCGAAGTCTGACATTCATTTTGGACGGTAGTGAATAATCACCATATCTAAGCAAACTTCCCTGAATGTCTGTCGTCCACTTTTCTTCTTCAACATTTTATTTCTCTTTCTTCGTTGTATTCTGTAGTTTTTATTGACACAGTTTTTGAGATCTATTTTTGTGCCTTATAATGCTTATCAAGTTTTCTAACTAATATAAAGGTCACATATTCAGATATTTTGCTAGCTGTTCCTTAGTTCATACTTGAACTGGTTGACTGAAAGTTTCTCAGTTTAATGAAACAGCCTCTTGTTAGTTCCCAATTCACAACTTAAAGCACTTCATTCTTGTCATTGGAGGAAATGTTAGCTCGTCTGAACCTTCCTTTTTTAATTCAGATTGTCTTGTAATGACTCAACTCTTAAAAAGCATATTTAGGGTTATATAGTGAGAAAGGACTAGAGGTAAATTGCAGGAGACCTTGACTTTTGTCCTGGGGCTCAGTTAGAAGGACAGTGAGGAATAAACTGGTTGAACATTTCCATCTGGCACTGATTACTTGTGTGATCTTTGGAAAATTGTTTATTCTTGATTTCTTTGCCTGTAAAGTTAAGGTGGTGGCCCAGATGACCTACAACTTGATCTGACAGAGGAGCAGCATATTTGAAATTGTGCTTGCAAGGAAAAATCTGGGTCAAAAAGGCTCCCATACATTTAAGGTTCCTTCTGATTCTGAAATATTTTTCTGGTCACAGTGTTCCTTTGAAACCACACAACTCAGGTTAGGACTTGAATGCACGGTCTTTTAATTGATCATATACCTGGCATCAGAACTGGCTGAAGTTTCAGGTTCTTTATGTCTCAAAGCAGAAGAAATTCAAATATTGTTGGCCTAAGAGGCAAAGTGATAGTTAAGAAGTTGATTTACTGAGAGAGAAACATACTCCACAGACAGAATGTGGGCCATCTCAGAACGCAAGAGGCCCCAAAATACAGGGCGGTTAAGTTTTTTTGACCTACGACTTTCATAAACAAATGAGTAGGACGATTATCCCAACTGTTTTGGAGAGAAAGGGCAGGGATTTTCAGGAATTGGGCTACTCACCCTCTTTTCTGCCTTTTGTGGTCGGCTTTGGAACGGTCATGGCCCCTGTGGCTATGTCGTTTAGCTGATGTATTACCGTGCATGTATAATGAGGCTCAGGGTCCACTGGAAGTCAAATCTTCCACTATCTTCCACCTAGTTGGTTCTAACCAGTTTATGTCATATCCTCAAGGGCTATTTCATCCTGTTTTTGAAAAAACGTATGTATTTTTTTGGCTGCATGCATGGCATATAGGATCTTGGCTCCCTGACCAGGGACTGAACTCTTGCCTCCTGCAGTGGAAGCGTGGAGTCTTAACCACTGGACTGCCGGGGAAGTCCCTACTTCCACTCTTTTAAAGATTGTGTCTTGTCCCGTTGTATCCTGTTTCACCTGTAAAACCTTCATAATTTCGCCTTTATCTACAGTAGGTGCCTTGTGGGTCCTTGTCCTTCAAGGTTTTTCCCATAGTTTAGAGGCCACTGTTTGCTTTTGTTTCTTAGTTATTCAAAGAAGGAAGTATTTAAGTGTTGGAGCTGGTGGCATAAAAGCTGCTACTAAAGCCCTGGAATAATATCTTGTATCAGCCACAGCCATGAACACGTCTGGAAGGGTACAGCAGCATATGCATGAATGTTCCTTCGTTTTACCCAGGGATGTGTTCACAGAAACTCTTAAGTGTAGCCATTCCCTAATCCTCCCCATCCAGGACCTGCCTTAAAGTGGATAGAACACATAGCTGGTATGATTTGAGGGGATACCAGGCAGGATGCTTCATTCAGAAATGCTTATTTCACTGCCTCTGAAGCCAGCATTATTAAGCTTAACTTTGGCTCTTGAAAGCTACCACAAGTGCTTACAAACACAACTTTCAAAAAATGGAAAGAAATCTAATCTTAGAACAGGAACATTCATAGAGTACAGTGGGTCAAGTTCAAACTAAAACTTTCGGTGAGACATTAAGAAAGATATTTCAGTGTGTATTTCCTCTGACAGGAGGCCAAGGTCATCTATTTCTCACCCTGCAAGTAGCACATTAGCATCTTCACGTTTCTCCCTGCTCGTTCCTGGGTTATCAAGTGTGCCATCCTTTAATGCTCAGTCACGAAGTTTACTCTGAGTCAGCTGAGAATTCTCAGTTTACCTGTGTGTGTGAGTTGCTGTTGAAAAAGATTTCAGATTAAGATTTCCTTTGTGCCCGTTTTTAGAAGTATTTATTTGGTCTGAGTCATATTCCATCCTTTGGTGTGTTTATAGGCAAACTTCTTACACTTGTCTCTGGGTGTTTTGTTTAGCTACATTTAAAGGCATTAATAATGAAGTAATGTTTGCTGCTGCTGCTAAGTCACTTCAGTCGTGTCCGACTCTGTGTGACCCCATAGACGGCAGCCCACCAGGCTCCCCCATCCCTGGGATTCTCCAGGCAAGAATACTGGAGTGGGTTGCCATTTCCTTCTCCAATGCATGAAAGAGAAAAGTGAAAGTGAAGTCGCGCAGTCTGTCCGACTGTTAGCGACCCCATGGACTGCAGCCCACCAGGCTACTCCGTCCATTGGATTTTCCAGGCAAGAGTACTGGGGTGGGGTGCCATTGCCTTCCCCGGAAGTAATGTTTAAACAAGAGATTATGAAAATGTATTAAATACAGGGGAAATTTTTATACCTTTTTATTGTAAATTGTAAGCAATGAACAGCTTTACTTTCTGTCGAAGTTTTAGCATTTTAATCTATAAACATAGTGTTATATAAGCTTATAACATAAATTTATACTTTTAAACTGTTTATATTAACTGGTGAGGAAGACCAAAGTAGATTCTGAGGAAACAGAACTGTGAGCATCCCAGATGAATAGAGTGTGACCTTGTTTGGCCAGAGCTTACCTAGTGAGATTTATGATGTGCTTGACCCGTTTTGTTGATTTTTCTGTGATTCTTCTGCCTCCTGTTCATTAAAAATATTCTCTGAAGTTTTAGACACTTATCCATTTGTTCAACTAATTCTGTCTTATTCACCCACTGTGTTCTGGACACTGCTTGTACCTGCAGCTATGAAGATAAGGGGTCCCTTTCAGTGTGAGACAAAGACCGTGATGATGTGATGATACACAAAATACGCTTGAGATGCCAAGAAGTTCCTGGGCAGGAGCTCCTGGTTCTGCTGGGAGAGTCAGGGGAGGCCTTTCCGAGGAGGGAGCACACCCTCCCTAAGGAGTACCCGCCCGCCGTCAGGAGCTGGAGCAGGAGGAAGCAGGTGTGTGTGCTGCACGCTTGGCTGAGGAGCCCTGGGATGCTGGCCGCAGGGCACCTCAGCCTGCCTGAAAGGTTCTGGGAAGGTGCTTGGAGATGGACCACTAAAGCTTGGAGGAAAAACATGGAACAGGAGAATCTTCCAGGAGGGCCAGGGCACAGGGGTGTTTGCATACTTTATTTAAGGAATGACAGCTCAGAAAGGCCAGGTGACAGGGTTTGTGAGGGAAGTTGATGAGGGAGGGTGTGGAATTTTAACAGTAGCTAGTACTTAGTTCTTACCACGCTCAGGGCACCATTCTAAACCCTGAGCATCCATCAGATCCTTTACTCCTCACATAATGCTATCAAGTTACTATTATTATCTCCATTTTTCAGATGAGGACATTGTGGTGGCATTAAAATATGTCCACAAACTTTTTAATCTGCTTCCCTATAAGTAGACCGTAATTCCTCTCCCCTTGAGTCTGGGCTGACTAATGACTTGCTTCCAACCAATAAAATATAACAGAAGTGATGTCTGACTTCTGAGACTAGGTCATAAAANCAGTGTTTTATAGTTTTCTATATATAGGTCTTTAGTTTCTTTAGGTAGATATATTCCTAAGTATTTTATTCTTTTCGTTGCAGTGGTGAATGGAATTGTTTCCTTAATTTCGTTTTCTACTTTCTCATTATTAGTGTATAGGAATGCAAAAAATATAGAACGCTTCACGAATTTGTGTGTCATCCTTGCGCAGGGGTCATGCTAATCTTCTCTGTATCGTTCCAATTTTAGTATATGTGCTGCGAGCACAAGTCCCCACTTTCTGAGACTACATGACCCACGTGATCCAGACTCTGCAAGGAGCAAGCTGAGTTACAGAGGCAAAACACGCAGGAGGCTATGTAAAAGTTTAACTTTTCCTCTTCCCTTCCTTTCCGCCTCCCGTGTATAGACAGCAATCTGTATCTCTAAAGACAGAAATCTGTATCTAAGAGATAATCGACAAAAATTGTCTCCTAACTTCTTTATATACACAGAAAAGTGTATCTGAGATAGGTAATTCACAAGGACCTGATGCTTGGCACCCTTCTTGACCTTCTATCTATGTTAAAAAGTTCAAAAATGCAATAGAGATACACCATGGGTACGTTATACCTGAATCCGGCAGCTATACTGAAGACAAGCACAACACTGCAAATCGACTATCCTCCAACATAGCCTCAGCATGATGTTAAAGAAAAAGAAAGACAAGCGGTGCCTGCTTTGTTCCCCTGATCGTCCTGACTTGGGGTGTGATCCATCCTGGAGTCTGTGCAGCCTGGGTGTCCAGGCTAGACAGCTGTGTTTTTGAGACAGCCTGGCAGCGTGTTTGTTGAGCGCTTGTTAAGCATATACAGTCCACTGTGCTCTGGTTCAGACCAGAAACTCAAGTGGGATCAAGTCCTTGAAGACCTCGGGGGCAATAGTCTCCTAACCGCCTCGTCTCCTTGTGCTGGAGTTCTCAGCTCAGGCCTCCTTCCTGAGAGTGCAGACTCCTAGGCACTGAAGCACAGTCAGCAAGGTGCTGTGGCTTCCGTTGGGTTAGTCTAGAAGCTGTGTGTGTGTGTGTTGGTGTGTGTGTGTGTGTGTGTATGTTGGGTTAGTCTAGAAGCCGTGTGTGTGTGTGTGTGTGTGTGTGTGTGTGTGTGTATCTGTGATGCTTTATGGGGATTAAGTAGTGAGACACAAGCCCTTAAATGTTCACTCAAATACTTTCCACTCTATGTCACAACCCTGGAAGCCATCTTTGCCTAATGCTCTGCTTGCCCCAGGAGCCAGAGTGGGCATCAAAAAGTGCTGCCACCTGTGGACCTTTTCTGTAACTACACCTTGACCAAAGGCATTTAATGGCACCTCCAATTCACAAGGGGGCCGGGGGTGCTGTCAATGACAGCTTGTCTCAAGAAAGGTCTTGAGGTAAATATTAGAGAAATAAATTGCAAATAGATGGGGAAACAATGGAAACAGTGAGAGACTTTATTTTGGGGAGCTCCAAAAGCACTGTAGTTGGTGACTGCAGCCATGAATGAAAAGACACTTGCTCCTTGGAAGAAAAGCTATGACCAACACAGACAACATATTAAAATGTAGAGAAGTTACTTTGCTGACAAAGGTCAGTCTAGTCAAGGCTATGGTTTTTCCAGTAGTCATGTACAGATGTGAGAGTTGGACTATAAAGAAAGCTGAGCACCAAAGAATTGATGCTTTTGAACAGTGGTGTTGGAGAAGATCCCTGAGAGTCCCTTGGACTGCAAGGAGATCCAACCAGTTCATCCTAAAGGAAATCAGTCCTGAACATTCATTGGAAGGACTGATGCTAAAGCTCCAATACTTTGGCTACCTGATGCAAAGAATGGACTCATTGGAAAAGACCCTGCTGCTGGAAAAGACTGAAGGCAGGAGAATAAGGGGATGACAGAGGATGAGATGGTTGGATGGCATCGCTGACTCGATGGACGTGAGTTTGAGCAAGCTCCAGGAGTTGGTGGTGGACAGGGAAGACTGGCATGCTGTAGTCCACGGGGTTGCAAAGAATTGGACACGACTGATTGACTGAACTGAAATTGCAAACACACCCAACTTGCAAGATGCCAATCAAGACATAAATTTTTCCACACATGCCTAAAAGAAAAAAAAAAAAATGAAAGAAAAAATACCCTAACCACCACAAGACAAGATTCTAGGTATCCCTAATTACTGCAGGAAGAATGCTAATCAAAATGACAATGAGAAATCAAATCCCACCAGTTAAGAATGACTATTCTCACAAGTCTACCAACAATATATGTGGGAAAGAGAAGGGAGGAATGGGGAACCCCCCACATGCTCGGCCGAAGGAACACTGGCAACAGCCATTAGAACTGATAGCCTCTGCATGGCCGGAAAAAAAAATTCAAGGGACCTAACCCTAGGATCTGACATTCCCACATCCCAGCCTATATCCTGGGAAAACCATTATTCAAAAAGTCACATGCACCCCAGCATTCACTTTAGCACTACATACAAGAGCCAAGACACAGACCCCGTGAAATGTCCACTGAGAGAGTAAAGCTTAACAAAGACCGGGTACTTATAGACAACGGACTATTATCTGGCAATGAAAAACCGCACTGAAATTATGAATTATTCCACCTGTAGCCATAGAAATGGATGCTGGAGGATCACATACAAAGCGAAATCAGCCGGACAGATGAAGACAAGCACGTGTGATGTCCCTTCTAGGCAAAATTTAGAAAGAGATACAAAGGAACTAAATTACAACACAAAAATTGAGAATGCAAACACAAGAATTTGTTTTTAATTGAAAAGACCAAGGAATTAATTAGGAGGTTGGGAGTAACACATACACAGATATTTGGGTCTATACTAGATACTCCACAAGGAATTGGTGATCAGCACAGGGAACTATGCTGACCTGCAAAAACCTCTATGGCAAAAGAATCGTATATGTCATAAATGAATCAGGCAGCTATACACTGACGACAAACCAAAAACTGCAAAATGAATATACTCCAACACAGCACCGGCATGAAATTAAAGAAAATAAAGGTGTTGCCTTGTTTATTCTCTCCAGCCTTCCTGACTTGCACTGCTATTCCATCCCTGGAGCCTGAGCAGGCTTGGGTCCCATCGCTGGACTGGGGTGGAGTCAGTACAGCCGAGCAATGAGCCCTTAATTGCGACCCCTCTTAAATGTCTTCTGTCTGGTTTCCCTGACTGAGACCAGAGTCCCTGGTGCTCCCAAAGGATGGGAACCCGACCTTCTATCTTCCAGGACCTTGGAAATGTTACCTAGCCCCCAGGACCTCTGGTGCTGGGGTCCCCAACTCAAGCTTCCTTCTTGAAAGTGCAGCCTCCTAGACCCCTCAGGAGGGTGCTGTGGCCCCGGTTGGAATGAGTTTGGAGGGGAGGGGTGAAGCTTTAGGGGGAAGAAGTGAGACCCAACCCCTTAAGTTGCTCAGGCACATTCCATTCCAATTCACAGCCCAGGAAGCCAAGTTGCCCAAGTGCTGCCACCTTGTGGAAACTTTATGTAACTACAACTGCACCTCCCCGCTTACTGGCACCCCTGTTTCTCTCGCGTTGGGGTCTGTTAATGACAGCTATTCTCAGAACATATCCTGCGGCAGGAATTGCAGAAATAAATTCCAAACACAACCAGCTTTCAGGAAGCCAAATGCCACTGTGAGGTGAATTTTCCTCACACCCTTCACGGGAAAAACTAAGACTCAAACTTCTACCACAGGACAGGATGCTCAGCATCCCTAAATACTGCAGGAATGCCAATCAAAATGGAAACAAGAAATCAAGTCCCATCAGAGCATCCTCAGGAGGCTACACACAAGGCAGCAGAGCCTGAGGAAAGGGAACGCCCCAACACAGTAGGTGGGAAGGCACACTGACAATATCACTATAATGCAGTCTCTGAATGCCTGAAAATACACTATCAAGAGAGGCTAGGTCTCAATTCAGTCACTCAGTCGAGTCCCACACTTTGCGACCCCATGGACTGCAGCATGTCAGGCTTCCCTGTCCATCACCAACTCCCAAAGCTTGCTCAAACATGGCCATCGAGTTGGTGATGCCATCCAACCATCTCATCCTCTGTCATCCCCTTCTGTCTTCAGTCTTTCCCAGCATCAGGGTCTTTTCCAATGAGTCTGTTCTTCACATAGGGTGGCCAGAGTCTTGGAGATTCAGCTTCAGCGTGTCCTTCCAATGAAAATTCAGGACTGATTTCCTTTAGCATTAACTGGTTGGACCTCCTTGCAGTCCAAGGGACTTTCTTTGGTGTTGGAGTCACCACAGTTTAAAAGCATCAATTCTTCGGCACTCACCTTTCTTAATAGTCCAGCTCTCACATCCATACATGACCACTGGAAAAACCACAGCTTTGACTAGATGGACCTTTGTTGGCAAAGTAATGTCTCTGCTTTTTAATATGCTGTCTAGGCTAGTCATAGCTTTTCTTCCAAGGAGCAAGAGTCTTTTAATTTCATGGCTGCAGTCACCATCTGCAGTGACTTTGAAGCTCAAGAAAATAAAGTTCATCACTGTTTCCATTGCTTCTCCATCTATTTGCCATGGAGTGATGGGACCGGATGCCATGATCTTCATTGTTTCAATGTTGAGTTTTAAGCCAGCTTTTTCACTCTCCTCTTTCACTTTCATCAAGAGGTTCTTTAGTTCCTCTTCACTTTCTGCCATAAGGGTGGTGTTGTGGGGGGAGCGTGTAATTTCCTCGGTTCTTTCTTGCTGCAGCAAGAATTTGAAGTGATGGATGGATCGGTGTTACAGCTCAGTTTTCTTAGGAAAAGCAAAGGATAGTACATCCTCAGGAGTGAGGCCGGGCTGACCCACAAGACAAGACAAGAGAGGCCTCAATCCTTCTAGACTTCCTCCTTTTATGCACTTGTCTCCTCCCGCCTCAGCCTGCCCTATGTAAACTGGGCTAGCCAGGAGGGCTGTTTGTTTTACCTGAGGTCTTCACTCCTGGACCTTCCTTTGTTCTATATTTGTGGACCTTTTTTTTTTTTCCCCCCCCTCTTCTAACTACCAAACAGTGTCATCTGCATATCTGACATTATTGATATTTCTCCCAGCAATCTTGATTCTAGCTTGTGCTTCATCCAGCCTGGCATTTTGCATGGTGTACTCTGCATAGAAGTTAAATAGGCAGGGTGACAATATACAGCCTTGATGTACTGCTTTCCCAATTTGAAACCAGTCTGTTGTTCCATGTCCAGTTCTAACTGTTGCTTCCTGACCTGCATTCAGATTTCTCAGGAGGCAGGTCAGGTGATCTGGTATTCCCATCTCTTGAAGAATTTTTCACAGTTTGTTGTGATCCACACAGGCAAAGGCTTTGGCATAGTCAATAAGGCAAAAGTAGATGTTTTCCTGGAACTCTTGCTTTTTCCATGATCCACCGGATGTTGGCCATTTGATCTCTGGTTCCTCTGCCTTTTCTAAAACCAGCTTGAACATCTGGAAGTTCACAGCTCACGTATTGCTGAAGCCTGGCTTGGAGAATTTTGAGCATTACTTTACTAGTGTGTGAGATAAGTGCAATTTTGCGATAGTTTGAACATTCTTTGGCATTGCCTTTCTTTGGGATTGGAATGAAAACTGACCTTTTCCAGTCCTGTGGCCACTGCCGAGTTTTCCATACTTGCTGGCATATTGAGTGTAGCACTTTCACAACATCATCTTTCAGGATTTGAAATAGCTCAACTGGAATTCCTTCACCTCCACTGTTTGTTTGTAGTGATGCTTCCTAAACCCGTTTGACTTCGAGTTCCAGGATGTCTGGCTCTAGGTGAATGATCACACCATTGTGGTTATCTGGGTCGTGAAGATATTTTTTTGTATTGTTCTTCTTCTGTGTATTCTTGCCACCTCTTAATATCTCCTGCTTCTTTTAGGTCCATACCATTTCTCTCCTTTATTGTGCCCATCTTTGCATGAAAACTTCCCTTGGTATCTCTAATTTTCTTGGAGACATTTCTAGTCTTTACCATTCTATTGTTTTCCTCTATTTCTTTGCACTGATCACTGAGGAAGACTTTCTTATTCCTGAATAAGACATTTCTGAATGCCTGAAAATACACTATCAAGAGAAGCTAGGTCTAGGATTTGACATTCCCACACTGATAACTCCATCATTCAAAAAGGTACATGGACCCCAGCTAGCACTGCAACATTACTCACAATAACCAACAGAGTGACAGCAAAATCTTCACCAATAGATTAAGCTTAAACAAGATATATATGTATGATGTACATATATATCATGGACTATTAGCCATAAGTAAGGAAATTATGTCACTGGTAGCCACAGGGATAGATCTAGAAGGATCATACCCTAAAGGACCTCAGGCAGACAAAGGAAGCCAATAACACAAGATGTCCCTCCTAGGCAAAATAAAAAAGGTGAAACAAAAGAAAGAATTTACAACCCGAAGACAGACTGTAAGAGTTCAAATTCAAACCAAGAGTTCAAGAAAAAAGTGAAGGGCCTGGGATGAATTAGGAGGTTGGGACGAATATAGACACAGAAATCTGTATCTGTAATAGTAATCCACAAGGATTATCAGCTTCCTTCCTCCCTTCCACATATACAGAAATCTCTATCTCTCATCTATATAAGAAACGTGCATCTCTAAGAGATACTCCACATAGACCATTTTCTTCCTTCCTTCCTTATATACACAGAACACTGTATGTGAGACAGATAACCCACAAGGACCAGATGCTCAGCACATTG
Organism: Oreotragus oreotragus; assembly: GCA_006410675.1. Classification (NCBI taxonomy): domain Eukaryota; kingdom Metazoa; phylum Chordata; class Mammalia; order Artiodactyla; family Bovidae; genus Oreotragus; species Oreotragus oreotragus. The sequence continues at coordinate 45,575 of SJYX01019429.1, forward strand.
CTCAACCTTCTGCAATAAACTCTAAGGGGAAAAAAAAAAAAGACTAGACATGTTCCATGGATATGCCATACCTGAATCAGCCGACTGTACACTGACATCAAGCACAGGGGTACAGGTTGACTCTACTCCTGCTTCATCAGCGTGAAGTCAAAGGAAAGGAGAGAAAATCAATGCCAACTTTATTGTTTCCAGCCTCCCTCATTTCAGCTTCTATGGCATCTCAGGAGCCTGACTAGGCTTGAGTCCCAAGGCTGGACTGGGATGAGGTCTAGACAGCCTGGCAGGGTGCCCTTCATTGAGCCCCTTTTTAGGTATTATTTCTGAATCCCTTTGAAAATCACAACTGTCTGCTTGTCTCAGCTGGGACCAGAGTCCCGAGTGGGATCAAAGCCTGGAGGATCATGGAGGCAACAGTCACCTAGCCTGCACATCTCCTGCTGCTGGGATTCCCAGCTTAAGCCTCTTTCCTGAGAGCACAGCCTCCTAGCACCTAAGTACCCTCAGCTGGGTGCTGTGGCCGTGGTTGGGGTTAGTCTGGCAGTCGGGTGTGTGAGGGTTTAGGGGGAAGAAGCAATGAGTCACAAGGCTGCAGGTACTTTTCTCTGGCACATTCCACTTCAATTCACAGCCCAGGAAGCCCACTTTCCCTGAGGCTCTGGTTATCTGAGGAACCAGAGGTGGGCAGGGGAAAGTACTGCCTTGTGGAGACTTCCTGTAATGATAACACACGACCAGTTCAGTTCAGTTTAGTTGCTCAGTTGTGTCTGACTCTTTGCAACCCCATCGACTGCAGCATGCCAGGCCTCCCTGTCCATCACCAACTCTTGGAGTTCACTCAAACTCATGTCCATTGAGTTGGTGATACCATCCAGCCATCTCATCCTCTGTCGTCCCCCTCTCCTCCCACCTTCAATCTTTCCCAGCATCAGTCTTTTCAAATGAGTCAGCTCTTCACATCAAGTGGCCAAAGTATTGGAGTTTCAGCTTCAGCTTCAGTCCTTCCAAAGAATATTCAGGACTAATTTCCTTTAGGATGGACTGGTTGGATCTTACAGTCCAAGGGATTCTCAAGAGTCTTCTCCAACACCACAGTTCAAAAACATCAATTCTTCGGCACTCAGCTTTCTTTATAGTCCAACTCTCACATCCATACATGATCACTGGAAAAACTATAGCCTTGACTAGACGGACCTTTGTTGGCAAAGTAATGTTTCTGCTTTTTAATAAGTTATCTAGGTTAGTCATAACTTTCCTTCCAAGGAGTAAGTGTCTTTTTATTTCATGGCTGCAATCACCATCTGCAGTGATTTTCGAGCCTAGAAAAATAAAGTCAGCCACTGTTTCCCCATCTATTTCCCATAAAGTGATGGGACCAGATGCTATGATCTTAGTTTTCTGAATGTTGAGCTTTAAGCCAGCTTTTTCACTCTCCTCTTTCACTTTCATCAAGAACCTCTTTAGTTCTTCTTCACTCTCTGCCATAAGGGTGGTGTCATCAGCATATATGAGGTTATTGATATTTCACCTGGCAATCTTGATTCCAGCTTGTGCTTCATCCAGTCCAGCGTTTCTCATGATGTACTCTGCATATAAGTTAAATAAGCAGGGTGACAATATACAGCCTTGACGTATTCCTTTTCCTATTTGGAACCCGTCTGTTGTTCCATGTCCAGTTCTAACCACCTGTGCTTACTGGTATTTCTATTTCAAATGTCCTTGTTGTTCAGTCACTCAGTCATGTCCGACTCTTTGTGACCTCATGGGCTGCAGCCCGCCAGGCTTCCCTGTCCTTCACCATCTCCCAGACCTTGTTCAAACACATCCATTGAGTCAGTGATACCATCCAACCATCTCATCCTCTGTCGTCCCTTTCTCTTCCTGTCTTCAATCTTTCCCAGCATCAGGGTCTTTTCCAATGAGTCAGTTCCTCGCATCAGGTGGCCAAAGTATTGGCGCTTCGGCTTCAGTCCTTCCAACGAATATTCAGGATTGATTTCCTTTAGGATTGCCTGGTTGGATCTCTTTACAGTCCAAGGGACTCTCAAGAGTCTTCTCCAACACCACAGTTCAAAAGCATCAATTCTTCGGTGCTCAACTTGCTTTGTAGGCCAACTCTCACATCCATCCATGACTACTGGAAACACCATAGCTTTGACTGGGTGGACCTTTGTCAGCAAAGTAATGTCTCTGCTTTTTAATATGCTGTCTAAGTTGGTCATAGCTTTTCTTCCAAGGAGCAAACATCTTTTAATTTCATGACTGTAGTCACTATCTGCAGTGATTTTGAAGCTCAAGAAAATAAAGTCTCACTGTTTCCATTATTTCCCCATCTATTTGCCAGGAAGTAATGGGACCGGATGCCATGATCTTTGTATTTTGAATGCTGAATTTAAACCAACATTCAAATGTCTTGGGGGGTTGTCAATGACAGCTGCCCTCAGCCCATTTCCTGGGGTGGGCATTGCGGAAAGAAATTCCAAACACCATGGACTTTTCAGGAAGTCAACAGCAAAGGGGAATTTTCCACACAACCTTTAAGAAATAATACAAAACCCAAATCTCCACCACAGGCCAAGATGCTCTGCATCCCTAATTACTGCAGGGATGCCACTGAGTAAGAACCCCCTACCCAGTCGGTGGGAAGGTAGTCTGGCAAAACGAAGGATAGCTGACAGTCTCCGAAGGCCTGAAAGTAAACTATCGAGAGAGGCTAAGCCTGGGATCTAACATCCTCCCATCTGGTCCTAGATCCCGAGAAAGCCATCTTTCAAAAGACACATGCACCCCGATAAGCACTGCAGCACCAGCTACAAGAGCAGAACCAATAAACAGCAAAATCCTCACCCACAGATTAAAGCTTCAACAAGCTGTGCTCCGTATGTGTGACGGACTATCACTCGGTCATACCAAAACAACACTAAACGAGGAAACTGTGCCCCTGGGAGCTGATCGGGCCTACATGGGGGCTCATGGTAGAAATGGCTCATTATGTTGGCCTCACAAACAAAGAATAAAATCACAGTGACCCTTGAGACTGACCAAATCGCCCAAATGGCACTCTGTCTTCCCGCTGGCGCCTACCTTATCAAAGCTATGAGACCACAGGATTCCAGACCTCTGGCTACGAGACCACGGGACTCACCTACAGGCTAAAAATTAACCATCCCTTCAGAGAATTTTTCATTGGCAGATTATAAAAAAAACCCCATGAGAAAGGGAGGACACTGGTTTTCCTTAAGGGCCCGTCACCCTCTCTTTTCCCTCTAATAAATTTCCTTTTCTTGCCTGACTGCCTGGCTGGCTCTGTTTTTCTCTGCACTCGCCTTACATTCTGGTGCTGAAACCCGGCAGGGAAGATCCGCCACAGCTGGGTGGTTCCCTCTGTTGGACCTTGCCAAGAAACAGATGAGCTCCAGGACGGGACCATCCACTTGCCTTGCTGGACTGACATCCACCCACTGGCCCACATTTCATCCATCTGTTTCAAGGGTGAGTGAAACCCCATTCCCTTGGATCCTCTCTCTCTCTTGCCTCATTTCCAACCCTAGCACTAGGCAGGATCTCCACGGCCCTCGGGCCCTCGGCCTTGTGCTCCGTCTGACTTTGAAATTAGGGGGCACCCATTTCAAAGCAGACTGTTATTACTCTCTGAGAAGGTCCTAAGAACAGGGATGCCTTTCCTCTAAGACCTTTCTCCTTGCTCTCCCTCGCCCTAGTCTACCCTTCCTATTCAGCCGCAACAGGAAATTCTCAGCCTCAGCCCTCAAAATCTACTCTAGGATGCCTTCTCTGAGACCTAAAAGCCTTGGGCTTCCAAGGGGCAATTGGACCAAAAGGACTTATTTACTATTCTAACACTGTCTGGCTACAAGACACTTGATAATAGGTCCCAATGGCCAGAAAACAGAACTCTGGATTAGAATCCTCTACAGGACAGCAGTAACTTCTGCCGCCACAAAAGCAAGTGGTCAGATGTCCCTCATGTCCAGGCCTTCTTCACTTCACTTCTTCGATCCTCCCTCTGTGAATCCTGTTCTACTTCTCAGATACTCTTAGCCCACTCTGGGCCACATCCTCCTCATACAA
>SJYX01019432.1:0-10277 GCA_006410675.1 Oreotragus oreotragus
GGTTTCTATCTATTATGTATTTCTCCCAGTACGAAAGGACAAGAGGAATAGGGCCAACTTCAAACAAGCGCCTTAAATGAATTAATGATTTCATCTCAATTAATTCCACAAACAGACCCTGCCCTAGAAAAGGGCTCAGTTAAGGTGGTAGAGCCTGGTAATTACGTAAAACTTAAACCTTTATAATCAGAAATTCAAATCCTCTCCTTAATAGAATGTTTATAATGAAATATTCTGACGCTAATGTCCCCATTCTCCTAGCTGTGGCATTTCTTACGCTAGTGGAGTGGCGAGTTCTAGGGTATACGCAGTTCCGAAAAGGCCCCAAGGTTGTAGGCCCATATGGCCTACTCCAACCCATTGCTGATGCAATTAAACTTTTCATCAAAGAAGCACTACAACCCGCCACATCCTCAGTCTCCGTGTTTATCCTGGCGTCTATCCTAGCCCTAAGTCTAGCCCTAGCCATGTGAATCCCTTTACTCATACCCTACCCCCTAATCAACATACACTAGGAGTCCCGTTTATACCGTATGTTCTATCCTCTGATCAGGCTGAGCCTCCAATTCAAAACACACGCTAATCAGGAGCCTTACGAGGAGTTGCACAAACAATCTCATATGAAGTCAGGCTAGCAATCATTCTATTATCAGTCCTCCTGATAAGTGGATCCTTTACCCTCTCCACCCTCATCATCACAGGGGAACAAGCATGACTAATCTTCCCGCATGACCCCGAGCAATAATATGACTCATCCCAACACCAGCAGAAACCAACCGAGGCTCATTTGACCTCCTGACGGAGAGTCAGAACGAGTCTCAGGCTGTAACACAGAATGCGCAGCAGGAACATTCGCCCTGTTTTTCATAGAGAACGTGCAAACGTCATTAAATATTGTTACAACAGCCCTGTTCCTAGGGGCATCTCATAATCCATATACACCAGAACTATACACAATTAACTTCACCATCAAATCACTGTTACTCACAATCTCTTTCCTATGAATGTGAGCATCCTATCCCTGATTCCGTTATGATCAGCTAATACACCTACTATGAAAAATCTTTATGCCCCGAACACTAGCCCTATGCACGTGGCACGCCTCACTGCCCATTCTCCTATCAAGCATCCCCCCACAAACCTAAGAAATATGTCTGATAAAAGAGTTACTTTGATAGAGTCAATAATAGAGGTTTAAGCCATCTTATTTCTAGAACTATAGGGATGGAACCTACTCCCAAGAGCCCCAAACTCTTCACACTCCCAGTTACACCAAATGCTAATAGTAAGGCCAGCTAATTAAGCTATCAGGCCCATGCTCCAAAAATGTGGGATTATATCCTTCCCATACTAATAAACCCAATCATCTTTATCATTATTCTATCAACCATTGTACTAGGAACTATTATTGTCATTATCAGCTCCCACTGACTACTCATCTGAATTGGGTTTGAAATAAACATACTTGCTATCACCCCCATTACAATAAAAAATATAATCCATGAGCCACAGAAGCATCAACCAAATATTTTCTAACCCAATCAATAGCCTCAATATTACTAATAATAGCCGTCATCATTAACTTAATATTCTCAGGCCAATGGACCATAATACAACTATCTAACCCAACAGCATCCATACTCAGAACAATAGCTCTTACATAAAACTAGGAAGAGCCTCATTCCACTTCTAAATCCCAGAAGTAACACAAGGCGTCTCCTTATCGTCTGGCCTAATCTCACCTACATGACAAAAACCACCACCCATATCAGTACTTTATCAACTCTCCCCATCCGTCGACCGAACCTAGTCCTAACCCTATCCACTCTACCAGTTATAACTGGAGGCTGAGGAGGACTAAATCAAACCCAATTACGAAAACTTATTACTCATCAATCGCCATAGAGGCTGATAAAGCCGTCCTACTATATAATCCCACTATACTACTACTCGGGGAAGGCACCGGCACCCCAGCCCAGTGCTCTTGCCTGGAGAATCCCATGGACGGAGTAGCCTGGTGGGCTGCAGTCCATGGGGTCGCTAACAGCGGACAGACTGAGCGACTTCCCTTTCACTTTTCTCTCTCATGCATTGGAGAAGGAAATGGCACCCCACCCCAGTGTTCTTGCCTGGAGAATCCCAGGGACGGGGAGCCTGGCGGGCTGCAGTCCATGGGGTCGCACAGAGTCGGGCACGCCTGAAGCGACTTAGCAGCAGCATACTACCACTAGCCTCAGTCGTCCACACCCTCGGGGCCTCTGCCGCATTCACACTGTGTATAGCACCGCCCTGTCACGGTCACACACATGAAATGGAGCGCCTGTTGTGACCGTCCCAATTCTCATCACCCTCCGATCAACAGGAGGACTTCCCCCACTCTCAGGATTTATGCCAAAATGAACAATTATTCAAGAAATGACAACAGAATCATCTCACCCGTGCTTATAGCAATTTCAGCCCTGCTAAACTTATGCTTCTATAGACGACTCACACACTCCACTGCACTGGCCGGATCAGATGCAGTAACTCTCATATGAATTTCTGCCCTGGCACAACAAATGACTCATGGCTTAATCCTGCCCTATGTTGCCACCTCTGGCCTGAGCTCCTGCCATGCCTCTGCCTGGGGTGCCCCCAAGTACTTCTCATCTCCTTCTGAGCTGACCCCAAATATCCCTGCCAGCCGACAGAGGAGAGGAGCGCTCCTCGATTTTGTGCCGTTGCTGCATTTAGCATCTTTGATCTTGTGCTATGAATGGCTGCTGACGTGTCTATCTTTCCTACCAGCGTATAAGCTTTTTGCATCTGAGAAACGTAATACTCCTCTTCACAGCTGCCACAGCCACTGGTCATCGCAGGTGCTCAAGGAACGTTTGTTGAAATGCGTTTGCTCCAGTGCCCACCTGGCTCCAGCACTCAATAAAGGTGCACCGTAGTTCACGAGACACACCTGTGTACATGCACATTCAGGCACACACATGGACACCCGTGCGTGCAAGGCACACCTCCATTTGCATACATAGCATTCGTTTACTCATCACGTAACACCTGAGCTGTGGCGCCCTCTGCTCAGAGAGGTTGACCAAGAGGAAATTTGGAGAGCACAAGCGCACGTGATTGGCACAGCCCTTCTCCGCTTTCCTCTTTGGGAGCCACCCTGCCGTCAGGGGCCGCGAGCCGGGTGGGGGGCGGGGGAGGGCGAGATGTGTATAAGAGACAGGCCCTAGCCATGTGCTTCCCTTTACTCATACCCTACCCCCTAATCAACATACACTAGGAGTCCCGTTTATACCGTATGTTCTATCCTCTGATCAGGCTGAGCCTCCAATTCAAAACACACGCTAATCAGGAGCCTTACGAGGAGTTGCACAAACAATCTCATATGAAGTCAGGCTAGCAATCATTCTATTATCAGTCCTCCTGATAAGTGGATCCTTTACCCTCTCCACCCTCATCATCACAGGGGAACAAGCATGACTAATCTTCCCGCATGACCCCGAGCAATAATATGACTCATCTCAACACCAGCAGAAACCAACCGAGGCTCATTTGACCTCCTGACGGAGAGTCAGAACGAGTCTCAGGCTGTAACACAGAATGCGCAGCAGGAACATTCGCTCTGTTTTTCATAGAGAACGTGCAAACGTCATTAAATATTGTTACAACAGCCCTGTTCCTAGGGGCATCTCATAATCCATATACACCAGAACTATACACAATTAACTTCACCATCAAATCACTGTTACTCACAATCTCTTTCCTATGAATGTGAGCATCCTATCCCTGATTCCGTTATGATCAGCTAATACACCTACTATGAAAAATCTTTCTGCCCCGAACACTAGCCCTATGCACGCGGCACGCCTCACTGCCCATTCTCCTATCAAGCATCCCCCCACAAACCTAAGAAATATGTCTGATAAAAGAGTTACTTTGATAGAGTCAATAATAGAGGTTTAAGCCATCTTATTTCTAGAACTATAGGGATGGAACCTACTCCCAAGAGCCCAAAACTCTTCACACTCCCAGTTACACCAAATGCTAATAGTAAGGCCAGCTAATTAAGCTATCAGGCCCATGCTCCAAAAATGTGGGATTATATCCTTCCCATACTAATAAACCCAATCATCTTTATCATTATTCTATCAACCATTGTACTAGGAACTATTATTGTCATTATCAGCTCCCACTGACTACTCATCTGAATTGGGTTTGAAATAAACATACTTGCTATCACCCCCATTACAATAAAAAATATAATCCATGAGCCACAGAAGCATCAACCAAATATTTTCTAACCCAATCAATAGCCTCAATATTACTAATAATAGCCGTCATCATTAACTTAATATTCTCAGGCCAATGGACCATAATACAACTATCTAACCCAACAGCATCCATACTCAGAACAATAGCTCTTACATAAAACTAGGAAGAGCCTCATTCCACTTCTAAATCCCAGAAGTAACACAAGGCGTCTCCTTATCGTCTGGCCTAATCTCACCTACATGACAAAAACCACCACCCATATCAGTACTTTATCAACTCTCCCCATCCGTCGACCGAACCTAGTCCTAACCCTATCCACTCTACCAGTTATAACTGGAGGCTGAGGAGGACTAAATCAAACCCAATTACGAAAACTTATTACTCATCAATCGCCATAGAGGCTGATAAAGCCGTCCTACTATATAATCCCACTATACTACTACTCGGGGAAGGCACCGGCACCCCAGCCCAGTGCTCTTGCCTGGAGAATCCAATGGACGGAGGAGCCTGGTGGGCTGCAGTCCATGGGGTCGCTAACAGTCGGACAGACTGAGCGACTTCACTTTCACTTTTCTCTCTCATGCATTGGAGAAGGAAATGGCAGCCCACCCCAGTACTCTTGCCTGGAGAATCCCAGGGACGGGGAGCCTGGCGGGCTGCAGTCATGGGGTCACACAGAGTCGGGCACGACTGAGCGACTCAGCAGCAGCATACTACTAGCCTCAGTCGTCCACACCCTCGGGGCCTCTGCCGCATTCACACTGTGTATAGCACCGCCCTGTCACGATCACACGCAGGAAATGGAGCGCCTGTTGTGACCGTCCCAATTCTCATCACCCTCCTATCAACAGGAGGACTTCCCCCACTCTCAGGATTTATGCCAAAATGAACAATTATTCAAGAAATGACAACAGAATCATCTCACCCGTGCTTATAGCAATTTCAGCCCTGCTAAACTTATGCTTCTATAGACGACTCACACAGTCCACTGCACTGGCCGGATCCGACGCAGTAACTCTCATATGAATTTCTGCCCTGGCACAACAAATGACTCATGGCTTAATCCTGCCCTGTGTTGCCACCTCTGGCCTGAGCTCCTGCCATGCCTCTGCCTGGGGTGCCCCCAAGTACTTCTCATCTCCTTCTGAGCTGACCCCAAATATCCCTGCCAGCCGACAGAGGAGAGGAGCGCTCCTCGATTTTGTGCCGTTGCTGCATTTAGCATCTTTGATCTTGTGCTATGAATGGCTGCTGATGTGTCTATCTTTCCTACCAGCGTATAAGCTTTTTGCATCTGAGAAACGTAATACTCCTCTTCACAGCTGCCACAGCCACTGGTCATCGCAGGTGCTCAAGGAACGTTTGTTGAAATGCGTTTGCTCCAGTGCCCACCTGGCTCCAGCACTCAATAAAGGTGCACCGTAGTTCACGAGACACACCTGTGTACATGCACATTCAGGCACACACATGGACACCCGTGCGTGCAAGGCACACCTCCATTTGCATACATAGCATTCGTTTACTCATCACGTAACACCTGAGCTGTGGCGCCCTCTGCTCAGAGAGGTTGACCAAGAGGAAATTTGGAGAGCACAAGCGCACGTGATTGGCACAGCCCTTCTCCGCTTTCCTCTTTGGGAGCCACCCTGCCGTCAGGGGCCGCGAGCCGGGTGGGGGGCGGGGGAGGGCGAGATGTGTATAAGAGACAGGCCCTAGCCATGTGCTTCCCTTTACTCATACCCTACCCCCTAATCAACATACACTAGGAGTCCCGTTTATACCGTATGTTCTATCCTCTGATCAGGCTGAGCCTCCAATTCAAAACACACGCTAATCAGGAGCCTTACGAGGAGTTGCACAAACAATCTCATATGAAGTCAGGCTAGCAATCATTCTATTATCAGTCCTCCTGATAAGTGGATCCTTTACCCTCTCCACCCTCATCATCACAGGGGAACAAGCATGACTAATCTTCCCGCATGACCCCGAGCAATAATATGACTCATCCCAACACCAGCAGAAACCAACCGAGGCTCATTTGACCTCCTGACGGAGAGTCAGAACGAGTCTCAGGCTGTAACACAGAATGCGCAGCAGGAACATTCGCCCTGTTTTTCATAGAGAACGTGCAAACGTCATTAAATATTGTTACAACAGCCCTGTTCCTAGGGGCATCTCATAATCCATATACACCAGAACTATACACAATTAACTTCACCATCAAATCACTGTTACTCACAATCTCTTTCCTATGAATGTGAGCATCCTATCCCTGATTCCGTTATGATCAGCTAATACACCTACTATGAAAAATCTTTCTGCCCCGAACACTAGCCCTATGCACGCGGCACGCCTCACTGCCCATTCTCCTATCAAGCATCCCCCCACAAACCTAAGAAATATGTCTGATAAAAGAGTTACTTTGATAGAGTCAATAATAGAGGTTTAAGCCATCTTATTTCTAGAACTATAGGGATGGAACCTACTCCCAAGAGCCCCAAACTCTTCACACTCCCAGTTACACCAAATGCTAATAGTAAGGCCAGCTAATTAAGCTATCAGGCCCATGCTCCAAAAATGTGGGATTATATCCTTCCCATACTAATAAACCCAATCATCTTTATCATTATTCTATCAACCATTGTACTAGGAACTATTATTGTCATTATCAGCTCCCACTGACTACTCATCTGAATTGGGTTTGAAATAAACATACTTGCTATCACCCCCATTACAATAAAAAATATAATCCATGAGCCACAGAAGCATCAACCAAATATTTTCTAACCCAATCAATAGCCTCAATATTACTAATAATAGCCGTCATCATTAACTTAATATTCTCAGGCCAATGGACCATAATACAACTATCTAACCCAACAGCATCCATACTCAGAACAATAGCTCTTACATAAAACTAGGAAGAGCCTCATTCCACTTCTAAATCCCAGAAGTAACACAAGGCGTCTCCTTATCGTCTGGCCTAATCTCACCTACATGACAAAAACCACCACCCATATCAGTACTTTATCAACTCTCCCCATCCGTCGACCGAACCTAGTCCTAACCCTATCCACTCTACCAGTTATAACTGGAGGCTGAGGAGGACTAAATCAAACCCAATTACGAAAACTTATTACTCATCAATCGCCATAGAGGCTGATAAAGCCGTCCTACTATATAATCCCACTATACTACTACTCGGGGAAGGCACCGGCACCCCAGCCCAGTGCTCTTGCCTGGAGAATCCAATGGACGGAGGAGCCTGGTGGGCTGCAGTCCATGGGGTCGCTAACAGTCGGACAGACTGAGCGACTTCACTTTCACTTTTCTCTCTCATGCATTGGAGAAGGAAATGGCAGCCCACCCCAGTACTCTTGCCTGGAGAATCCCAGGGACGGGGAGCCTGGCGGGCTGCAGTCATGGGGTCACACAGAGTCGGGCACGACTGAGCGACTCAGCAGCAGCATACTACTAGCCTCAGTCGTCCACACCCTCGGGGCCTCTGCCGCATTCACACTGTGTATAGCACCGCCCTGTCACGATCACACGCAGGAAATGGAGCGCCTGTTGTGACCGTCCCAATTCTCATCACCCTCCTATCAACAGGAGGACTTCCCCCACTCTCAGGATTTATGCCAAAATGAACAATTATTCAAGAAATGACAACAGAATCATCTCACCCGTGCTTATAGCAATTTCAGCCCTGCTAAACTTATGCTTCTATAGACGACTCACACAGTCCACTGCACTGGCCGGATCCGACGCAGTAACTCTCATATGAATTTCTGCCCTGGCACAACAAATGACTCATGGCTTAATCCTGCCCTGTGTTGCCACCTCTGGCCTGAGCTCCTGCCATGCCTCTGCCTGGGGTGCCCCCAAGTACTTCTCATCTCCTTCTGAGCTGACCCCAAATATCCCTGCCAGCCGACAGAGGAGAGGAGCGCTCCTCGATTTTGTGCCGTTGCTGCATTTAGCATCTTTGATCTTGTGCTATGAATGGCTGCTGATGTGTCTATCTTTCCTACCAGCGTATAAGCTTTTTGCATCTGAGAAACGTAATACTCCTCTTCACAGCTGCCACAGCCACTGGTCATCGCAGGCGCTCAAGGAACGTTTGTTGAAATGCGTTTGCTCCAGTGCCCACCTGGCTCCAGCACTCAATAAAGGTGCACCGTAGTTCACGAGACACACCTGTGTACATGCACATTCAGGCACACACATGGACGCCCGTGCGTGCAAGGCACACCTCCATTTGCATACATAGCATTCGTTTACTCATCACGTAACACCTGAGCTGTGGCGCCCTCTGCTCAGAGAGGTTGACCAAGAGGAAATTTGGAGAGCACAAGCGCACGTGATTGGCACAGCCCTTCTCCGCTTTCCTCTTTGGGAGCCACCCTGCCGTCAGGGGCCGCGAGCCGGGTGGGGGGCGGGGGAGGGCGAGATGTGTATAAGAGACAGGCCCTAGCCATGTGCTTCCCTTTACTCATACCCTACCCCCTAATCAACATACACTAGGAGTCCCGTTTATACCGTATGTTCTATCCTCTGATCAGGCTGAGCCTCCAATTCAAAACACACGCTAATCAGGAGCCTTACGAGGAGTTGCACAAACAATCTCATATGAAGTCAGGCTAGCAATCATTCTATTATCAGTCCTCCTGATAAGTGGATCCTTTACCCTCTCCACCCTCATCATCACAGGGGAACAAGCATGACTAATCTTCCCGCATGACCCCGAGCAATAATATGACTCATCCCAACACCAGCAGAAACCAACCGAGGCTCATTTGACCTCCTGACGGAGAGTCAGAACGAGTCTCAGGCTGTAACACAGAATGCGCAGCAGGAACATTCGCCCTGTTTTTCATAGAGAACGTGCAAACGTCATTAAATATTGTTACAACAGCCCTGTTCCTAGGGGCATCTCATAATCCATATACACCAGAACTATACACAATTAACTTCACCATCAAATCACTGTTACTCACAATCTCTTTCCTATGAATGTGAGCATCCTATCCCTGATTCCGTTATGATCAGCTAATACACCTACTATGAAAAATCTTTCTGCCCCGAACACTAGCCCTATGCACGCGGCACGCCTCACTGCCCATTCTCCTATCAAGCATCCCCCCACAAACCTAAGAAATATGTCTGATAAAAGAGTTACTTTGATAGAGTCAATAATAGAGGTTTAAGCCATCTTATTTCTAGAACTATAGGGATGGAACCTACTCCCAAGAGCCCCAAACTCTTCACACTCCCAGTTACACCAAATGCTAATAGTAAGGCCAGCTAATTAAGCTATCAGGCCCATGCTCCAAAAATGTGGGATTATATCCTTCCCATACTAATAAACCCAATCATCTTTATCATTATTCTATCAACCATTGTACTAGGAACTATTATTGTCATTATCAGCTCCCACTGACTACTCATCTGAATTGGGTTTGAAATAAACATACTTGCTATCACCCCCATTACAATAAAAAATATAATCCATGAGCCACAGAAGCATCAACCAAATATTTTCTAACCCAATCAATAGCCTCAATATTACTAATAATAGCCGTCATCATTAACTTAATATTCTCAGGCCAATGGACCATAATACAACTATCTAACCCAACAGCATCCATACTCAGAACAATAGCTCTTACATAAAACTAGGAAGAGCCTCATTCCACTTCTAAATCCCAGAAGTAACACAAGGCGTCTCCTTATCGTCTGGCCTAATCTCACCTACATGACAAAAACCACCACCCATATCAGTACTTTATCAACTCTCCCCATCCGTCGACCGAACCTAGTCCTAACCCTATCCACTCTACCAGTTATAACTGGAGGCTGAGGAGGACTAAATCAAACCCAATTACGAAAACTTATTACTCATCAATCGCCATAGAGGCTGATAAAGCCGTCCTACTATATAATCCCACTATACTACTACTCGGGGAAGGCACCGGCACCCCAGCCCAGTGCTCTTGCCTGGAGAATCC
>SJYX01019432.1:10559-54931 GCA_006410675.1 Oreotragus oreotragus
GTGTGTGTGTGTGTGTGTGTGTGTGTGTGTGTGTTCAGTCGCTCAGTCGCGTCTGACTCCTTGTGACCCCGGGGACTGCAGCCCTCCAGGCTCCTCCGTCCGTGGGATTTTTCCAGGCAAGAACACTGGAGTGGGGTTGCCATTTCCCGACCCAGGATGGAGCCCACGTCTCCTGCCTTGGCAAGCGGATACCTTACCACTAGTACCACCTGGGAAGACTTAGGGACCAACTGATGCCCGTCTCCACTGAGAAAGGGGGACGAGATAACCCAAGGCGACGGCAGAGGGGCTGAGGCCTGGCACGGGGGTGGGCGGAGGCGTCATCCCCTGATGGGCTTGCCAGTTCCCATAGATTGTAGTCTGCCTGGGACCGTGGGTGTTCCTCTTCCAATAAGTCTCAGAGAAACAACAAACCCATCACACTAAAAATATTTCACCAACTCCATTTTCACTGAAAGAGAGTTGTTATTATTATTTTTTTTAATGTGTTTGCTTGCATTTTGAGCTGGGAAAATCCAACAATTACTGCAGACTGCCCCCTCCCCAGGATCCCACTCAAATATGAGCAATTCTGTGGAACCCGTTGATGTGAATGTCACATTATTTATGTCTCTAATTAAGAGTGCTACCCATCTTTGAGGGAGGCCTGCAGTTTCTAGCTTTGGAGGAGGGCTATAGAGCATATATTTAATTTTTGAGATATACCAGAATAAAATGAGTGTTTCCAGAGTTGTGTGCTGTTTTGGAGGTTTTGAAACGGAAACGTGAAGGCCTGTGCGAGCCGTAAGCCCTTTTGGCGACACCCCTGATTTCTCACTGCGCGTCTCAGACCCCCATGGAGAAGCGCAGCTCCGTTCGCAGCGTGTGACCGCCCACCGCCAGCGGTCAGTGGCACTGAGACGGCCCTCTTTTCTACTCTAATACTTATGTATCTATTTTCTTACATATTAGACAAAAAATAATCAGAGGACGGACCTTTCAAAGAAAAGTGAGGAGAGGCTGAGAACAGTGTAGCAAAGGAACGCGATATTTGCAAACAAGAGGGAGAGACTGGAAAAGAGTGGCGGGAGCCCAAGTTTAGGTAGAGGGGAAATGGGATCAGATGGAAAATGTGGAGTTTGTCAGGGAGGACCTTGAAAGCAGTGATGAGTGAAGCAAATGGCAGAACACGGGCTTCGGAGAGAATAAGACTCAGCTCTGAGGCGGACTTGCTCAGCTGTGATTGTGGAGGCCCTGATGATTGTTTTTCTGGGCTGCTTGTTGACCCGTGGATGGTGGTGGCATCACGATCATGAATCGCAGGTGCTGGCCATGCTTCTGGCAATAACTGAGTAGGTTATTTTGGGTCACACTTGGTTCTCAGAACAGCTAGGAAAGCGGGACTAAAAATAAAAACTTTTTCAAAAAGACATTGGAAAGCTACCACGACATGGAGAATTTGCACTGTGTTCTCTCCGACACAGTGAAGTCAAGCTAGAAATTAGCGACGAAATTCAGGAGACAAGTCCCCGTGTCTGGAAATTAAACGGTGCGTTTATAATCTCCGTGTCAAAGAAGAATCACAGCATCTTGCATTAAGCCACAGTTAAACTGCTGCCTTTCGAACCTTAGGGGATGCAGTAAAGCCAAGCTAAGAGGGACATTCATGGCACTGTAAGATTTTTAAAGACTCAAAACACAATTGTTTAAGAATCTAAAGAATTTAGAAAACAATCGGAAAATCGAGTCTACCAGTAAAAAGAAAGAAAACAAGCCAACATTAGTAAGACAGAAAACACGCCTAAGACCAGTGGAGTCAGCACTGCCAAGTTACTCCCACAGATTCCCCCTCAGACGCTCCACCGAGCTTGATGTGTTGTGTTTCTTTTCACTTAGTTTAAAATATTCAAATTTTTTTCTTGAGTTTGTTGATATTGGACTATATTATTTCTTGAGCTATAGATATTGAACTATGTTAACAATCAGGAATTTCTGTTAATCAAAAGATACCAGGGAAAGAATGGAAAAGGCAAACCATAGTGGGGAGGAGTTATTTAATGCACATATAAGTGACAAAGATGTCGGATCCACAATATATAAAGAAGTCTTACAAATCAATAAGAAAAAGTTCAAAAGCGAAATGGGCAAAAGACAAAAGAAAAGATACACTTCACAAGAGAAGATACCTAAATGACCAATAAATGTATGAAAAGCTGTTCAACCTCAGTGCTCATCAAAGATGAGCAGATTAAAACCACAAGGAGATACTTGGGCTGTAAAAGGCAAGAAGGTGATAGATCTTCAGCTGTTAAACTAAACGAAATCACATGGAGGCCTTACGATGTCCTTCAGGAATCTGGCAGCACCGGCCATGGGAATAAGATCATCTGAACCAGTGTCATCAGGAAGCCCTCGTTTACAGCACGTTCTGGGCTGCTCGGACATCTGTATCCAGGGGCGGTGCTCCGTAAGCCTGAACAACGGCACAATAGGAGGAAAGGCAGTCCCTGGGGTTACCTGCGGAGCTGAAGGGCGCGGCTTCCCCGGAGCTGAAGGGCGCAGCTCGGGACGCTGGTGTTCTGCTTTCTTTCTCAACTGCCAAGCAGGAAGCCGGCCAGAGGGTGCGGTTGGCACGTAATAGGGGCCCCCTCACGGAAGAATTTAACGGAGTCTGGGCTGCTTTATGAGACTCAAGTCCTAGGAATGATTCCTTAGGCTGCTGTCAGAGAGGGTTTCGCAGTTAAGGATCTGGAGGTGGATCCCCCAGGAGGACAGCTGAGCACTGCTTCTGACCGCGGTCGGGCAGGCCCAAAGCTTCCCCGGCTGGGAACACTCCCCCCGAGTGACCCCCCTCCGAGGGGACAGAGGGATTAAGAAGCTGCATGTTCAGCCCCAAAGTGTTTTGCAGAAAAGCAAGTTTGGAAAAACAAGATCCCTGGGCAGTCTCTACTTTCTTGTCTCTCTCACGTGCGAGATTCAGCTAAAACTCACACACTCGGGACTTCCGCGTGGGCCAGTGGCCAAGGCGCTGCGCTGCCAGTGCAGGGGGCCCAGGTCTGACCCCAGGTCAGGGGACTAGACCCCACACGCCACAGCTGAAAAAAACAAAAAAGATCCTGAGTACCTCAACTAATGCCTTGTGCAGCCAAATAAATATTAAAAAAAAAAAAAAGAAAAGGCCCGCACACTCACGTGATAGAGAAAAGGCCCCACACTCACGTGATAAAGGAAAGCCCCCCCACACTCACGTGATAAAGGAAAGCCCCCCCCCCCTCACATGATAAAGGAAAGGCCCCACACTCACGTGATAACGGAGTTGTACGCATGCACGCTTAGTTGCCCAGTCGTCTCCGACTCCTTGCGACCCCACGGACTGTAGCCAGGCTCCTCTGCCCATGGGATTCCCCAGGCAGGAACACTGGAGAGGGTCGCCATGCCCTCCTCCAGGGGATCTTCCCGACACAGGGACTGAACCCACGTCTCTTGCGTCTCCTGCATTGGCAGGCGGGTCCTTTGCCCCCAGTGCCACCTGGGAAGCTCTGGGCCTTGTGAGTCCTGCCTGTGACACAGCTGCCGCCACTCCCTGTGGACAGGAGGATGGGAACATGTAGGATGCTGGTCCCAGGTAACTGTCTGACTCTGCGACCCCGTGGACTGTGGGCCGCCAGGCTCCTCTGCCCGTGGGATTCCCGAGGCAGGAACTGGAGTGGGCTGCCATGCCCTCCTCCAGGGCATCTTCCCAACCCAGGGATCGAACATGGGCTGCCTGCATTGCAGGTGGATTCTTTGCTGTCTGAGTCACTGTGGAGGCCCAGACCGGTGTTGGATTCCTGTCAAAGTCTCACGCACTTCATACCATCCCAGCAGCCGGCCTGGCACGCCTGTTCGTTGTTGTCTTTTCGGCCCCAGCCTGCGGCACGCCAGGCTTCCTGTCCTCCACTCCCTCCCAGAATTTGCTCAAGTTCCCGTCCGTTGGCTGGGTGATGCTGTCTCACCGTCTCGCCCTCGGCCGCCCTCCTCTCCTCTGGCCCCCAGTCCTCGCCCGCACTCCCCGCACTTCGGGCTCTTCCACAAAGGGCCCCCTCCTCTGCTGCCCGTCCTCGGCCCCCAGGCCGGACTTGCTCTGGACTTGCTCTGGACGGTTAGTTTCATCTTAGTGTGGTGCTCTCCCTGGAAGAGTCCAGATGTTTCCCTCGTAGACCCACTCACTTCCTTCCCTGCGTACGTCACGGTCATCCCAGAGAATGTCACGTTGTCCCCTGGCCGGAGCATGCCGCAGGATGCCTGTCTTTTGAGCTCTGTTGGTTTCTGCAGGCGGACCCTGACCCAGGCGATGGTGAGGGGAGCCCGCATTTTCCCTGCGGTTCCCCAGCCTCCGGAGGCGCTCTCCTGTATTTTGTGTCTTAAACTCTTTGCCAAACAAAATCCCTCTTAAGACGAGTCCTGTAACGGTGTCATACCAAACGTGTAGGGCAGCCCCACGAGTTACCTCTGTCATTTTCTTACAAAAGAGTCGTGTATTGCTTTGGCTGCTCCGGGTCTTCGTTGAGCAAGCAGGGCTTCGGTCTTCACTGTGGCGTGTGGGGTTGCCGCATGTGAGCTCTTGGCTGCGGCGTTCATGGGATCCAGTCCCTGTGCTAGTGTGCTGTGTCTCTGGGCTCCAACGTTTTGCACCCACCAGGCTCCTCTGTTAATGCATTTTGCTGGAGTAGGTTGTCGTTCCCTACTCCGGGGGATCTTCACAACCCGGGGATCAAGCCCACATTTCTTTCTCTCCTGCATTGGCAGGTGGATTCTTCACCATTGCACCACCTGAGAAGCCCCTCTCGTTCCCTGACCAGGAATCAAACCTGGGCCCCTGCACTGGGAGCCAAAGCCTTAGCCACTGAACCACCAAGGAAGTCCCTGCCTCTATCAGATTTTTAAAAACTTTTTATTTTGTACTGGGATATTCCCACTCCAGTATTCTTGCCTGGATAATCCCGTGGACAGAGAAGCCTGACGGGCTACCATCCATGGGGTTGCAAAGAGCCTGACACGACCAAGCACGCGTGCGCGCACGCACACACGCACGCACACGCACACACACGCACACTCACACAGCCAATTAACAGTGTTGTGATAGTTTCAGGTGAATAGCGAAGGGACTCAGCCACACGTACATATGGACCCATTCTCCCCCAAACTTCCCTCTCTTCCAGGCTGCCGCGTGACATCGGGCAGGGCGCCCTATCCTTCTCGCCCACCTCTGTCATTTTGAAAGAGGTCAGCCAAGGAGCCCCGTGCCTGCATGTTTTAGGGAACAGCAAACAAGCAAGAGGGTTTATTACTCCGAGACGCTCTCCTGCTGCACCAAATCACGTCAAATAAGCAAATTGCTGTTTGTAATGATCCCTGCTTCCCTATTTTAATATTTCAGAATGGGAAAATGGGGATTTAGAGCAGTAATGAACACTGATTCATTGGCTGCCTCAGTTTCAGGTTCTAGACGTGATAAGGCCTCCCTCAGCCCTCAATATAGCAGCCATCAATTCGTACACCGCCTCACCTACACATCTATCCTTCCTTATGAGGGAAAGTTGTATTTATAAATGGAAGTGATAGTTTTATTCTTATTTAATCCTCCAAAGTGCTGACTGCAGCAAAGTGAGCATTGCAAGCATGTGAGGGCTGTTTCTTGGGTGAATATCAGAATGTTACCCACTAACGGGCTGTCAGCTACTGCCCTGATGGCTGTCTCAGCAATGTCTTAACACTCGTCAGCTGAAATTTCTTACATATTTATCTGACGGGAGAAAAGAATGTTCGGGGGGAAAGATATCCACTATTTTTTACTGAAATTTTGTATTTTCTGTGGAAGTCAAAAAATGCCTATCTACTTGGACTGACCTAAAATACAATGCTTTTAATACCAACCTGATTTATTTATGACCAGGCTTCCAAGATCATGTTTAACTTTATTCTTAAATTGACCGCCACGTCACCAGTCTTTTCCAGATTCTTATTTTTAGCCATGCTCTCTCTCTTTTCCTTGCTGTTTGGAAGGATTAATGATAATTAACCCCAGTCATTATCAACACCCTGAACCCTTGTGCTTTATTTCTAGTTTTTAAAGGTCTTCATGCATATTATTGATTTCACCTCCATACATGTCCACGAAGTAGCAAGAGGAGTGAAGAGCTGGATCTTCACCACCAGCGGGGCGGTATAGTGTGTCAGCTGCTCCGAGAGACCTCGGGAAGGCAGGTGGGGAGTGCGGAGAGGCACGGACAGGAGGGAAGAGGAGGGGAGAGATGCCCGCTGCCCCCTTCCCAACGGGAGAAATGCTTAAATTTAGATTGTTCCTTGTCAGTTAAACACCCATATGCTTTTTGAGCCAAATCAGACTTTAAAAGAAAACATTTAAGAGATGGAACCATTCCGGCACCCGGACTAGTGCTTGCTTGCATACCAGGCCTCTCTGGGTTCCTGCCAGTCTTGGAAATCTGGTGGCTTTGAGTTTCTGCGGACTCAACGTCCCTCGCCAGTGCTTTGTACGTGGTCAGTTACAATGGCGATATGCCTGTATAGATGCAGAAATGTCAACCTTTAAGGAAAAAAAAACTACCCGGTATTTTGGAGTATGACCTGGGGGCAGATGCCATAGGTCTGCACAAGCTGTGCCTTGATTTGGGCAGATCGTGAGTGGATGCGAAGGTGGCGTCCTTACTTTGTATGTGGGGTGGGGCCCTCAGAGAGCCCTATCAGAGAACACTGGCTGGATGGACCGGTTCCCCAGTACATCGTTTTTGGCATGTTGATTACTGTGAGTTAAAGGCATTTGAGAAGCAGCAGTGGAAAGCAGAGCTCTCTGACCCTTCTTTTCATCCTGAAAGCAAGAGATGAAACTCCTGAGTGAAAGGTCCCCTCCTAATGCCAGGAGGCACTCACGTGTGCTCTGAGACCCCTTGGACTGCAGCCTGCCAGGCTCCCCTTTGTCTGTGAGGTTTCCTGTTATAAATCCTGGAGTCGGTTGCCACGTCCTCCTCCAGGAATCTTCTTGACCCAGGGATCAAACCCACGTCTCCTACATCTCCTGCGTTGCAGGCGGATTCTTTACCACTGTGCCACCTGGCAAGCTATACCAGGGGAAGGACATGCTTATCACCAGACGCGTGGAACTGGCGCTAAGAATCTGTGCACACACAATCACCAGACACGTGTGGAACCTGTGCACACACAATCACCAGACATGTGGAACTGGCGCCGGTGCACACACAATCACCACACACGTGTGGAACCTGTGCACACACCTCGCTGAGCTCATGCTTGCCTTCCCCGTTCGGCTCCACGAGTCCCTCCCCCAGCCCATTGGTTGTTCTTTGCTGAAGATGCTCTGCCGCCATTTCGAGTTACTTTTCCTTGGAGTTTCTCCCTTGTGATGTGTGCTGCATGTGTTAGTAAGCTGTTCCTTTTCCTGTGGTTAATATTTTTGTTTAAGAGTTTTAGCAGAAAATCTAAGATGGGTAGAGAAAACTGCCTCCCCCACAGCTGCCAGGTGGTGCGGTGGTAAAGAACCTGCCCGCAGTGCGAGAGACGCGGGGACATGCCCTGGAGGAGGACACGGCAACCCACTCCAGTGTTCTTGCCGGGAACATCCCACGGACAGCGGAGCCTGGAGGGCTACAGCTCACGGGGTGGCAAAGAGTCGGACACGACTGAGTACCACCACCCACCCATAACTGACAATAAATCCTGGGGACTTCCCCGGTGGTCCAGCGGGTAAGACCCCATCTCCTGATGCAGAGGGCCCTGGTCAGGGACTGGATCCCACACGCCGCAACTGAAAAGATAAGAGATCCCCCGTGCCACAGCTAAGACCCGGTGCAGTCAAATAAATAAACATATTTTAAAAATGAACCTTAGGGGAACTATTTCTCGGGGAACTAGGGGATGATAGATACCACGGGAAGCCAGGAAACAGGTCCACCACTTGAGACGGCAACATCAGTCTGAACAACAAGGATGCATTTTAGGTTAAAGCGGGGCAATGGCGTGCCACAGAGGAGACGGAAAGGAGAGGGTAAAGGAGGTGACTGGGGGAACCTAAATCTTGAAGTTGGGACAGGATTCAACATAGGGAGACGCAGATAAACTTGCAGGAGGAGGCGCTCCAGCGAGGTCCAGACTTCAGGGGGTTCAGGGCATGCTCCAGTCGCAGCAGGTCCCTAGGGATGGGACGGCATGACCGCTTCAGAAAGAAGGGAGAGGCGTTGTCTTGTCCGGAGTTCACAGCATTTAGCACAGTCTGACGTGTAGCTCATCCTCAGTAACTGCTGTTGAGAGAATGAATGAATGAAAACGTGGACCCAGGTTGGACTGCAAAGAGTGGGAGCTTGGACCCTGGGATGAGGGGCAGAGAGAAGAGCAGGGTGTGCCCGGGAGAGCTGATAGGAGACTGGGGAGACAGCTTCCTGGCTGAAAACCTGGGGGGTGGGAAAGGAGAAAACGGGGGCAGCTGGAGCCGGGGCTGAGAGCACCCGAGCAGCAGCCGTGGTCGTCTTCATCACAGACGCACAGGATCTTCTTGATTCTGTCTCTTTGCTCATAAAATAAAAGTGTGAGCACACAAAGATTTATTACAAGGTATGTTATGGCCGCATGGGACCAAGGGAAAATGAGGAGATGCGGGGAGAGGGGAACCCTCCAAGGCAGACTGCTAAAGTTGCTCAGGAACAGTGGGGAGGAATCATCGTATGGAAATAAAAGGGTCTCGAGAGTCCTGAATGTTCGCGAATTGTGAGGAGACGCAATCCGTGTTGCCGCCTGGTGGAGCTGCGCCTTTGTCCTCTCCGTCTGTTGTCATGGGCTACCAATCCTGGAGAGAAAACTAGCTCTGAAACAACTGATTAAATAAATTTAATTGTCTTGGAAAACGAAACGGGGGCCTCGTGGGACCTCTTTCCGTTTGGCCAGCGGCTGAGAGCCTGTGCCCTGAACGCTCTGCTGCCTGCCCTGCCCGAGACGCCCCGATCGCCGAGTCTCCCCCAAGGGTGGCCGGCGGCGGCCTCAGGTGCTCAGCCGTGTCTGTCTTTCGGGACCCTCTAGAAGGCGGCCCACCGGGTCCTCCGTCCATGGGATCTCCCAGCCGAGAGTACTGGCCCGGGTTGCCATTTCCTTCTCCAGGAGACCTCCCTGACCCAGGGACTGAGCGTACGCCTCCGGCATTGGCAGGCGGATTCGTCACCACTGAGCCAACATCTGGTCCTAAAACACATCGTGTGTCTAGAGATTTCTTACTCATCCTAGGGACTGTTCTTCNCGTCCATGGGATCTCCCAGCCGAGAGTACTGGCCCGGGTTGCCATTTCCTTCTCCAGGAGACCTCCCTGACCCAGGGACTGAGCGTACGCCTCCGGCATTGGCAGGCGGATTCGTCACCACTGAGCCAACATCTGGTCCTAAAACACATCGTGTGTCTAGAGATTTCTTACTCATCCTAGGGACTGTTCTTAAGAAAAACAAAAAACACTATTCAGCTGTATAGAGGCACGGTGCAGAAGGTCATCTTCCTTTCCAGAGTGAGAATCAGTCCGGTATCTCTTTCCAGCTACCCAGAACCCACACTCCTGCGCTCCTCTCTCTGTCCCCGAATCTGTATTCAAGTGAGGGCTGAAGAAGCAAGTCACAGGCCGCAGGTGTGAGCCGGACCGGTGGTCCCCAGGGTGTGACGCTGGCCCGGCAGCAGCCGCAGCCTCCCCTGCGAGTGTGGACGGAACACGTGCTCTCGCCCACCCCACGTTGACGGGGCCAGGGCCCTGTGATTCTGGTTGGAGCTGAAGCTTGTGGCGAGCGGCTTACAGCCTGGAGACCTGCATTCAGCTCAGCTCAGGTCCGGGGCTCAGGCGTGCCCGACTCTTGGCGACCCCGTGGACTGCAGCGCGCCGCCCTGCCCTGCTCTTCCAGGCTGCAGCCTGGAGAACGGTGTTAGTCAGGGTTTTCCGGAGGAACGGAGCCAACGGGCGATACAGAGACACTCATAAGAGGCTGGCTCAGCAGAGCCAACATCTGGTCCTAAAACACATCGTGTGTCTAGAGATTTCTTACTCATCCTAGGGACTGTTCTTCTTAAGAAAAACAAAAAACACTGATTCAGCTGTATAGAGGCACGATGCAGAAGGTCATCTTCCTTTCCAGAGTGAGAATCAGTCCAGTATCTCTTTCCAGCTACCCAGAACCCACACTCCTGCGCTCCTCTCTCTGTCCCCGAATCTGTATTCAGAATTCAGCTGTATAGAGGCACGATGCAGAAGGTCATCTTCCTTTCCAGAGTGAGAATCAGTCCAGTATCTCTTTCCAGCTACCCAGAACCCACACTCCTGCGCTCCTCTCTCTGTCCCCGAATCTGTATTCAGGTGAGGGCTGAAGAAGCAAGTCACAGGCCGCAGGTGTGAGCCGGACCGGTGGTCCCCAGGGTGTGACGCTGGCCCGGCAGCAGCCGCAGCCTCCCCTGCGAGTGTGGACGGAACACGTGCTCTCGCCCACCCCACGTTGACGGGGCCAGGGCCCTGTGATTCTGGTTGGAGCTGAAGCTTGTGGCGAGCGGCTTACAGCCTGGAGACCTGCATTCAGCTCAGCTCAGGTCCGGGGCTCAGGCGTGCCCGACTCTTGGCGACCCCGTGGACTGCAGCGCGCCGCCCTGCCCTGCTCTTCCAGGCTGCAGCCTGGAGAACGGTGTTAGTCAGGGTTTTCCGGAGGAACGGAGCCAACGGGCGATACAGAGACACTCATAAGAGGCTGGCTCAGCGGTTGCGGAGGCCGAGGAGTCCCCTGAGCTGCCATCTGCGGGCTGGAGACCCAGGAAGGCCGGCCGCGTGACTCAGCCCGAGGACCGGTAACCAGGGCGCGGAGGCAGTCAGGTCCTGACCGGAGCCCCAGAGCCCGGAATCCGGATCGCCGGTGTCCGAGGGCAGGAGGGGCCGGTGTCTCCGGCAGAGAGAGCAAGTGTGCTCTCCCTCAGGAAGAGGCATCAGGCGTGCCCGACTCTTGGCGACCCCGTGGACTGCAGCGCGCCGCCCTGCCCTGCTCTTCCAGGCTGCAGCCTGGAGAACGGTGTTAGTCAGGGTTTTCCGGAGGAACGGAGCCAACGGGCGATACAGAGACACTCATAAGAGGCTGGCTCAGCAGTTGCGGAGGCCAAGGAGTCCCCTGAGCTGCCATCTGTGGGCTGGAGACCCAGGAAGGCCGGCCGCGTGACTCAGCCCGAGGACCGGTAACCAGGGCGCGGGGGCAGTCAGGTCCTGACCGGAGCCCCAGAGCCCGGAATCCGGATCGCCAGTGTCCGAGGGCAGGAGGGGCCGGTGTCTCCGGCAGAGAGAGCAAGTGTGCTCTCCCTCAGGAAGAGGCCTTGCTGCCTCNGCGCGGAGGCAGTCAGGTCCTGACCGGAGCCCCAGAGCCCGGAATCCGGATCGCCGGTGTCCGAGGGCAGGAGGGGCCGGTGTCTCCGGCAGAGAGAGCAAGTGTGCTCTCCCTCAGGAAGAGGCCTTGCTGCCTCCTGGGGCCCTCAAGGCACTGAGTGGCTCACCTGTCCTGGGGAGGGCAGTCTGTTGTACCGAGTTCACGGATTCAAATGCTAATCTCGTCCCAAAACACGCTCACAGACGCAGCCAGAAATATTTTAGCAGCTATCTGAGCATCCCTTAGCTCAGCCGAGTTGACAGATAAAATTAACTATCACGGTATCTATCGGTAAAACTAGACTGAGCGCATCACGCGGATTGATTCTTCTCCCTTCTTTTGTTCAGTCAATCCCTGTTTCAGTTCGTCAGTATTTTAAGGTGTACTTGCCAGATATCGCTATATCTGCTGGGATGATAAACCAGTCAAGGTTTCTGCTCTCAGACAGACTTGCAGATAAAAGACAGAATACCCAGTTCACTTTGAATCTCTGCAATGAAAACAAATTCGTTTAAATATGTTTGTCCCAAGTATTGCATGAAACATCCTAAAAGCTAGTCTTTGTTTTTCCAAAATGCGAATGTAACCGAGTTCCCTGTATTTTTATTTGCTAACCCTGGCTGTCTACTCTGTGGCATGTATATTCTTGTGGGGAATGTAGACCCCCAAAAAGTACACTTATTTTAAAACACAGTAATTCTCAGTGTTGATGTGCAATTGAGAAATAAAAAGGTTAGTGAAGGAAAGACTGGCATTGGGCAGGCTGGTCAGAGGAGCCCGCTCTGAGGAGCTGGAAGCCAAGCATGTGTATCTCTGAGGGGAGAAAATTCCAGACAAAAGGACCAATTTAGTGCAAAGTCCCTAAGATGAGAAGATTTTAATACGTTCTTGGAATTGGCCAAAAATCGGCAAGGATGAGCATGGCAAGGGAAAGAGGCAGACGGTGGGGGTGGAGAAGCGGACGGGAGCCCAGACTCGTGTCCGCAGAGGCCCGAGCGAGAGCTGCACTGAGTCTCGCACAGGAGAGCCCTGAGCACAGAGGAGCCGCAGCTCGGGCTTTGGGATGTTAGACACCACCCTCGCTCCTGCAAGGACAAGGAGCAGCGGCGTGCAGCAGGGCGGCAGGTCAGGAAGGGCTCGTTGAGGTCCAGGGAGGAGATGGTACCAGCTAGGGCCCGGGTGGTCGTCAGGGACGTGGGAAGGAATAAACACATGCGGGGTACGCTTTGGAGAGGAGTAGACAAGGGCAGAGAAACTGTTGCTGCAGAGAGAGCGGGGAAAACTGCAGGAGAGAGCGGGGAAAACTGCAGAGAGAGCGGGGAAAACTGCAGGAGAGAGGTGCTCGAGGAAGAGGAGGCGATAAATTGAAAAGCCCCAAGGAAGAAGCTGGTGGGAACAAGGACCGCTTACCTGTTGTGATTAACCAGAGAGAAGACACAGGGGTACATGCAGGTGCAGCTGGGGCGTCCCGGGCAGCTGAGATGGTAAAGTCAGGGGACCCGGGTTCCACCCCCGGGTCGGGAAGATCTCCTGGAGAAGGGAACAGCTACCCACTGCAGTATTCTTGCCTGGGGAATTCTGTGGACAGAGGAAACTGGTGGGTTACGGTCCACAGGGTCACAAAGAGGCGGGCGCGACTGAGCGACTACACTTCACAGACACGGGCAGGTCTGGAGATGTGGCTAGGGACCGTGCGGAAGACCCGGAGGAGGCGCTTTCCTTGAATTCAACATCAGCTTCATCACAAAAGTTGTGTTTAATATGTGCTTGTGCTTAATCACTCAGTTGTGTCTGATTCTGTGACCCCACGGAAAGTAGCCCCCCAGGCTCCTCTGTCCACGGGATTCTTCAGGCGACAATACTGGAGTGGATAGCCATTCCCTTCTCCAGGGGACCTTCCCAATCCAGGGATCGAGCCCTGGTCTCCTTCATCGCAGGAGTGTTCTTTACCATCTGAGCTCCCAGGGAAGCCCAAATGGAGCATCTGCCCTGGCTCTGGGGATAAACATATGCAAATTATGTCAGCCATCACGTCTGCTAAATGGAGTGAGTGAAGTCGCTCAGTCGTGTCCGACTCTTTGCGACCCCATGGACTGTAGCCTACCAGGCTCCTCTGTCCATGGGATTTTCCAGGCAATAGTACTGGAGTGGGCTGCCATTTCCTTCTCCAGGGGATCTTCCCGACCCAGGGATTGAACTCAGGTCTCCCGCATTGTAGGCGGACGCTTTACCCTCTGAGCCACCAGGGAAGTCCTGCTAGGCAGACAGTGCAGCGACAAACTGTGTGTCGGCCACAAGCAATTTCAAGCATATTTTTGCTCCATTGGGCTTCTTCTTTAAGAAACTGTGGTTTGAAAAACAAAACAAAACGTGAAATCTACCCGCCTAGCAAAATTGTGGGATACGTACAGTATTAACGATATGAACGTTGCTGTAGGGCAACGGAGCGTCATTTGGATGCCTGAGCCCTCCTACAGCTCCTCCCCCGCCCCGGTCTGCAGAAATCACTGTTGTGCCCTCGGCTTCTGTGAGTTTGACGACTTCGCACGCCTCGTGTACGTGGGATCGTGTGGCCAGCTTATTTCACTTAGCATGACGCCTGCAGGATGTCACCTATCGCGGGATTTCCTTGTTTAAGGCTGACCAGCATTCTGTTGTATGTATAGATCGTATTTTGTTTATCCTTTCACAGGTCGATGGATATCTGAGTCATTTCCACCTCTTGGCTATTGTGGATAGTGCTGCTGTGAATGTGCAAATACAAATATCTCTTTGAAATCCTGCTCTTAAATACTCAAAAGTGGGGTTGAAATGGGGCAGGACCCTATGGCCCTTGCCCCTGACCCCTGTCCTCAGCCTGCTTTTTGTCTGTGGAGAAACTTCAGTCAAAGAATAAGCTTAATCAGAGAAGCGAGGAAATGCAGAGGCACAGGGAGACAGTCCAAGGAGACCTAATGATGATAATATCATCCAGTGTCTCCCGACTTTAGTTCCTTCTCCAGGGCTGTAGATGATATTCTGAGCCATACCCTGTGAGCTGTCTGTCTACAGACACAGAAACCCCCACCAGATGGGGAAGTCAGCTACGTGGTGACATAAGCTGCCACGATTCCAAGAACTGGCCACGTGGGCCCGAGGATGCTGCCTAAAGCTGCCAAGGTGGCGGTGGTCAGGGCAGCGACGCGCGCGGGCGCCCGGCGCTGCCTCTGCAGGGAGCCCCCTCCCTCGTGGCCCCCCCGGCCAGCAGGGGAGTCGGCTTTCGGCAGGCGGCCGCCCTCGCCCGCCGCCCCGGCTGCTGGCGTCTGAACTGAGGCAGACTGCGCTTTCCGCCGGCCTCCCTCTTTACTGGCGTTTAAACAGCCAGCAGTGGGACCCCGCTTTCGGTAACAGGATTGCTGGATCCTCTGCTTGCTCTATTTTTAATTTTTTGAGCATACTCTTTCCACAGTGGCTGTACCGAACCGCAGTGTGCACGTCCTCTAAGCTCTGCACAGCCTCGCCAGCACCGATGCCTTCGGCCTATCTCCTCTCGGCCGGTTAAGCGGGTGCGAGGCGGCGCGCGGTCACCTGGACGGCGCAGTCCTGGTGGCGAGCGGCGCCAGCGCCCTTCCTGCCCTGTCTGCCAGTCGCGTGGCTTCTTGGCAGAAATGTTACTCGGAGCCTTCGCCCGTTTGTTTGACTGGGTCGTTTGGTTCTTTTGCTCCTAAGTTGTGAGCTCCGCGTACTTTTTGGGTGTTGCCATCTTAGCAGACGTTTGGCCCACAGGTGCTGCCTCCCAGCCGACGGGCTGCCTGCTCACTCTGCAGGTTCTTTGCTGTGCAGGAACTTTTCAGCTCACTGTCATCCCACTTGTCTGTTTTCGCTTTCTTACTTGAGCTTTCAGCGGCATAGCCAAGAAATCATGGCTGAGACCATTTGGCTTCTTAACAGCACTGAGCGGTGAGTGTATTATTTTCCCCATGAAACAGTGCTCCTCCAAAGATTATACTTACAGCAATGGCACCCCACTCCAGTACTCTTGCCTGGAAAATCCCATGGACTGAGGAGCCTGGTGGGCTGCAGTCCATGGGGTCGCTGAGTCGGACACGACTGAGCGACTTCACTTTCACTTTTCACTTTCATGCATTGGAGAAGGAAATGGCATCCCACTCCAGTGTTCTTGCCTGGAGAATCCCAGGGACGGGGGAGCCTGGTGGGCTGCCATCTATGGGGTTGCACAGAGTCGGACACGACTGAAGCGACTTAGCAGTGTCCCTGCAGAAACAAATTTTACTTTTAATGCTGACCTCTTAAACTGAATTTACAATAGAATTACCCATCATATCAGACATTTCACCTTTAATAGAACGAACTCCAAAACCTTTCCACTGATTTCATTAATTGTACGACACAGCAACAGCAAAATCTAAGGTTTTCATTTTGAAACATGATGACACGTATCAACCCACCATTATTAACTATTTGCAAAGTTTTGCTCTGCTAATGGAGCCAGCAAGAACAGTGGATGCCTCATTTTTCATATCTGTGAAAAAATCTGAAATAAAAAGGAGCAAAACTAGGTGAAACGTTACTTGATGTGAGCAAAAGCCCACACTTCAGGGAGTGACGTAAATGACAGTTGCACATGCTGCACTTGTTGTTTGGGGAAAATAACTGTGCAAAATCACGTCTTGGATACTGCTTAGAAAGAGATGCTGATACTTCTTCAGCCCGTTTGTGCCTCCTGGCTTTTGTGTGGTCATCGAAAGGACAACTTCCATGGTGGACAACCAATGTTAACAGAGATGCCTCATTTTTCATATCTGTGAAAAAATCTGAAATAAAAAGGAGCAAAACTAGGTGAAACGTTACTCGATGTGAGCAAAAGCCCACGCTTCAGGGAGTGATGTAAATGACAGTTGCACATGCCGCACTTGTTCTTTGGAAAAAATAACTATGCAAAATCACGTCTTGAATACTGCTTTGAAAGAGATGCTGATACTTCTTCAGCCCATTTGTGCCTCCTGGCTTTTGTGTGGTCATCGAAAGGACAACTTCCATGGTGGACAACCAATGTTAACAGTCATTTGACCAAGCCATTTAAAGGGCTCACTCCCAGTGGGCTCACTCCCAGTTACTACTGAGACCAGTGTTTCTTATTCCAGTCCTGTTGCCCGCTTTTTCTCTCTGAAGGCTTTTCAGATTCTTTTTAAAACTCTGGTGTCTTAAATCTTAGAGCGCTGTGGTTCCTTGCGACTTTTTTCCTATTCTAGGCACTCAGTGGGACCTTTACACCTGGGGGGGGGGTGGTCTAGTCGCTCAGTCGTGTCCAGCTCTCGGGACCCCATGGGCTGTCGCTCTCTGTTCATTGCTGTGGCTGAGATTGCTCATTGCCTACCTGATAAGCCTTTCCTTCTCTCTTACTAGCAGGAGGGCAGCATGAGCTTCCCAGCCACCTGCTGGTGGGTGCGGCCTCGCGGCTCGGTTCTGTCTAGTGAGACGCAGGCGGGGCTGCAGTTGGAGTGGGTGATCTGCCGCTCTTCCTGATAGAAGCACAGTGGAAAGACCCAAGACGGGAAGAGTGTGGCAGGAACCGGGCGACTTCCCCGCGGCCAGCTCGCCGCGCAGCTCCAGGGGGCTCTGCTCACGCTGTCTGCAGCACGACAGCTCCTTAGGGTCTGTAACGCGGGCCCCTGCAGTGGAAGCTGTGCCCCGGTGCGCCGGCCCGGGGAGGGGGCCCTGGCCTGAGTATATGACTCCAGGGGTCTCGCTCTTGTCAGCGCGGCTGTTTTCTTCCCTCTTCTGTGCTTCATGCCCCCCAGACTCTGTTCATTGCTGTGGCTGAGATTGCTCATTGCCTACCTGATAAGCCTTTCCTTCTCTCTTACTAGCAGGAGGGCAGCATGAGCTTCCCAGCCACCTGCTGGTGGGTGCGGCCTCGCGGCTCGGTTCTGTCTAGTGAGACGCAGGCGGGGCCGCAGTTGGAGTGGGTGATCTGCCGCTCTTCCTGATAGAAGCACAGTGGAAAGACCCAAGACGGGAAGAGTGTGGCAGGAACCGGGCGACTTCCCCGCGGCCAGCTCGCCGCGCAGCTCCAGGGGGCTCTGCTCACGCTGTCTGCAGCACGACAGCTCCTTAGGGTCTGTAACGCGGGCCCCTGCAGTGGAAGCTGTGCCCCGGTGCGCCGGCCCGGGGAGGGGGCCCTGGCCTGAGTATATGACTCCAGGGGTCTCGCTCTTGTCAGCGCGGCTGTTTTCTTCCCTCTTCTGTGCTTCATGCCCCCCAGGTCAGAATATCTCAGGGTTAGCCCCCTGAGAGAACAAATCTGACATGAGCTGATGGTGGCGGAGCCACAGCCCTGGCTGGGTGGAGAGGGGTGAAGGGAGGGAATAGGGGATCTGGGTCCTTCTAGTGAGTGAACCCGCTTGCTTTCAGCCCCATCCCAACTGCTGCACTCAGACAGGGCCGACGCGCTCAGACCCTCAGCCTTTAGCGGATTCATGGTGGATTCCATTTACGGCTTCTGGCTTCTCTAGGCATAGCCACTTAGCAGAATGGAGAAAGCTGAAGCTAAACTAGATGCCATTATCATCTTTCCAAGTTTTGTTGACTTTTTTTGTTTCACATTTCCTCTCCCATTCGCTTCTTCTTCTTTAATTCTTTACGACTCTCTCAGTGGGTTTGGACAGGACGCGGAGATAAAGGCATGCGGGGTTAACCTAAGGTTGACAGCTGCAGGTGAGGATGCAAGCCTAGGTGAGTGCTTAGCGTCTCGGCTGAGAAGCCCCAGGCCTTTAGTCCACACCCGAGGCCTGTGGACTGAAAACAAGAACAGCAAACGAAAGAGAAACAGTGTAATTCAGAAGTGTAGCTGGAGATGGGTAAGCCGAAAGAAAGGCAAATCTGAAATAGTCACCAGGCTTCTTCTTGAACGACCAATAAAGCTACTGCATATAGTAAAAATAATAAGAGTCAACTCACTAAGAAGAACAGTAACACCTCAGTAACGAGCAGCCAACTCTACTCAGCACTGTTGATCTCCTGGCCTGTTATCGTTCCAGGCCATTGTCTTTCCAGGGGACCTACTTGGCCTCTCACGGATGCTGGTGCTGCTGGTGAAGGTGAGGAAGATGCGGGTGAAAGCTGGCACTTACATAGCACTTGGTATGCGCCCAGCACACTCAGTGTTTCGATCCTCACCACCTTCACTCCCGACAGTTACTGTTATTATACCCAACAGGATAATGCAGCAGAGAGCTGTTGAGTACTTTGCACAAGTTCACCTAGCTAGGAGAGAACAAATAAAATAAGGGATTAATATTTCCAATAGAATGGAATGGTTCAGAGCCAGGACTAAACTGACGAGGGCCTTCTTAGCGGCTTTGCTTGTACAAATGCAC
This sequence comes from Oreotragus oreotragus, assembly GCA_006410675.1. Classification (NCBI taxonomy): domain Eukaryota; kingdom Metazoa; phylum Chordata; class Mammalia; order Artiodactyla; family Bovidae; genus Oreotragus; species Oreotragus oreotragus. Next base: position 29,353 of record SJYX01019432.1, read on the forward strand.
TGTGGATAAAAATACTTGAATTTATATATCACTTGACAACTTCAAAAGCAATTTCACTTCATCTCATTTGATCCCTGGGGCCTCCTTGGTGGTTCCAGTGGTAAAGAATCCACCTGCCAATGCAGGAGATGCAGTTCGATCCCTGGGTCGGGAAGATCCCTTGGAGGAGGGACTGGCAACCCACTCCAGTACTCTTGCCTGGAGAATCCCATGGACAGAGGAGTCTGGCAGGTGACAGTCCGTGGAGTGGCAAAGGGTAGGACACGACTTAGCAACTTAGAAACACATTTGACCCCCGCAGTCCCATTGTGCAGCTGAGAAACCCGGTGCCCGTCTGATTCAACAGTCCTAGTAAGGAAAGTATTTTATCCACTGACGCACTGATGTACCTTGCCGTGAAGATTCTCAAGAGCGTCAGCCCTCAGCTCAGCTCTTTCACTGTTCATTTTGATGATTATGAACCTGTTTACACAGAACCCCGGGAAGAGACATTCTAATGGCAACCGAACTACTTGAGTGCAAGCTGTGAGTCGTTGGTTTAAGCCTCAGAAAGTGTTTTCCCACAGAGACTGCAGGAGTCATGGGAAGTCGTAGGCCAACCCACAAATGCCAGAATGTCACTTCTGTGACCACACTCAGCGCAGCTCTCTAGGCCCCGAGGGGAGAGGAGCCCAGGAGTAAGGGGGCACCTAGGGGCGGTGCGATGCCCCCCACTGCGGGGTAGAGTGCGGAGAGGCCGTTCTCATCGGAGCATGAGGCGGGGCCAGCCGGGCGTCCTCGACGCCTGACGTGCCAGTCCCTTCAGTCCTGTCTGACTCTGTGCGGCCCCGTGGACCGTAGCCCGCCAGGCTCCTCTGTGCATGGGATTCTCCAGGCAAGAACAGTGGGGTGGGGTGCCAGGCCCTCCTCCAGGGGGTCTTCCCAACCCAGGGATGGAACCCGGGTCTCTTACGTCTCCTGCATTGGCAGGTGGGCTCTTTACCACCGGGGCCGGCTGGGAAGTCCTGACACATAGCGGCCCCACTCGAACCCTTGCCACTGATGCAGAGGGGGATGCGATTTGTAGTTAAACTGTTTTTATTGAAATATAGTTAACTGACAATGTTGTATTGGTTTCTCACGTACAGTCGAGCGATTCAGCTCTACATACCCGTGTATGTAGATTCTTTTTCATTATAATTTTTTACAAGATATTGAACGTCGTTCCCCATGCTGTACAGTAGGACCTTCCTGTTTTTCTATCTTCTGTATGTAAAGTTTGCTGTTTAATCGAAGAGAGTTCCTGGCACAACACACACTCCGCATCTAGTGATCCGGGAATCCACATTTCTGTGCTGAAAGAACCGAGGGTGGGGGGATTGGATGACGGCCAGCCCTTTGTAGGATGAGCGCTCGGCCTGAATGAGGCTGATTTCCCCGAGAGAATTCTGCTTTCTTCTCCGTAGTTGCTGGGCCCTACTTTTACAGTTAACCAACAGACCGTGTATAATCAAAGGCTCTACTGTTCCAGGGGGGACATTCGGAGAATCTGATATTCCGAGCTAACGTAATCAGTCATGTCGAGCGAAGACGTCTGTGCTTTGCCAGCTTCTGAATCAGGGTCTCTGGGGGATAAAGCCCTTGCCATCCTGACCCAGGATAAGAGCTGGGCATGATTGTGCTTTAATTGATTAATTCTAATAATTATAACCTTAATAATCATTAACTCAGTTATTCATCGATGAATACCTCCTGGAGAAGGAAATGGCAACCCACTCCAGTATTCTTGCCTGGAGAATCTCCATGGACAGAGGTGTCTGGCGGGCTACAGTCCACGGGGTCGCAAAGAGTCGGACACGACTGGGTGGCTAAGCACATCTGGTGGCTCAGATAGTGAAGCATCTGCCTGCAATGCAGAGACCCAGGTTCAGTCCCTATGCTGGGAAGATCCCTTGGAGATGGGAATGGCAACCCACTCCACTCTTTTTGCCTGGAGAATCTCATGGACAGAGAAGCCTGGTAGCCTACAGTCCATGGGGTTGCAGAGAGTTGGACATGACTGGGTGACTAACACACACTTTCACTCATTCTAAAAATTATGTGAGATGAACAAATCTGAGATGGGTGATGGTGGTTATCTGAGCCCTTGGGGTCTGTGGACCTTCTGCAGTCGTGGGAGACGAAATGTTTCTGTGCAGAGGGCTGGATGCTCCTGTTGTCAGTGCCCAGAGATTATTTTATCTTGCATTTTTTTCCTGAGAGAGGGTATCACTCCTGGCCACAAAGCATCTCCTCTCTTTATTATCAGAGGGGATCTGATGAGAGGCCAGCTATCTTACGTTCCAGAAGCTGGGACTTTCCTGGTGGTCCGGGCTAAGGACCTGCCTGGCCGGGGCGCCAAGATCCCACACGCCTCAGAGCAGCCAAGCCTGCCAGCTGCCGCTGGGGACTCCTGGGCTCCGGTACTGAGGGCTCTCCCTCCTCCGCCTCCTCCCCCAGGTTTGGGTCTGTTTGCTGCTGGCTGGTCCTCCGCCCTGCGCCCCAGGCATCTGTAAACTGCATTTGTGTTTCGTCGTTTCTGTCACTCGCCGCCTGTCAGATGCGGACCCGTCCCTTCCTTGTCTGATCTCTCTCAGCGCTCCCTTCTCCTCCTCTGCCTTCTCTTAGGGGACACGCGGTTCTAGCCTCAGCATCCGAAAAGAACGCGCCTCTGGCTGACGCCGCTCCTCTCTGCAGAGCTGCGTGTACTCCGTCTCCTCTCCAGCTTCCTCTGGCCCCACAAAGCCCTGCGTCCTGGTTTCTATGAAAACTCTGCTCCTTAAAGACCACCTCTGGCTGTCCAGTTGCTTTGAGCAGCAGGTGCTTTTAATCACACTCGTCTTTCTGAGGCATTCTTCATTCTTAAGCTATCCCTCTTTCATGAAATGCCTGCTTCCCTCAACTTCTGAGACCTTTCCTAGTTTATGATTCCTGGAATTTATCGTTCTTTGTTCTCTTTCTGTTTTACAATCTTGATATCTCCCACTCACTCCTTAAACCCCAGGGTCCCCCAGGGCCAAATGCTCCGCCCATAGTCCTTGTTACACTCTCTCCAGGTGACCCCGTCATTTCAACATCCATGCACTGGTAACTCCCAGATCTGTTTGTCTAGCACATTCTTCCTTTCCTAAGAAGAAGACTCAGATGTTCTATTGCATACGAGATGGATAGATAGATAAGCGTCTCATATGCACAAAGGAGAACCAAAATTACTCCTCTTACGTTCTTGATCACAGACGGTATCCCACTTGTCGCTAGCTCAGAAACCTGAGTGTCACTTCAAGTCCCTCCTGCCCTTCATCAGCAGCACGCCGAGGGCCGCTCGGCCCTGCGCAGCCTCCTGGGGGTTTGTCAGGTGGCCCGGTTTTCTCCACCCTCATTGCCAGGGTCTGAATCCAGGCCTGAATCCTTCTCTTGTGGACCACTGAGCCGGCATCATCGCCAGTCTCGCTCGCTCAGTCCCACCCCATCATTCCCTAGCTCCTTCCCTCAGCTGCCAGAGGTGAGCCTCCAATCCAAACACGACCGCGCCCTTCCTGCGTTCGGGTCTCTGGGCGCCGCCTGCCACCCTCAGCTTTTTCGCTGATCAGGTTCCTAACCGCTGCTCTGCTGGCTCCTCTTGCCTTTATGTCACGGCGCCTCTGGCTGCGGCCATCCATGCCTTTGCCGTCACTCCCTGTGCCTTTCCTTCCTCTCAGCTCCCTAGCTCCTACTACACCATCCGAGAAGCCTTTGTCGGCCGCATCCTCACCGTCCCTGCCCTGAGCTCTGGGAGCCACACACCTGTGGAGGCATCCTTACCCCGATCTGTACTGACCTGTGTCTGTATCTTTTGACGGGTTAGGAAGCTCCTTGTATCCAGCGCTTGACTACATTCCTGCCACGGTGCTGGTCCTCAAGTTAAGGCATGAATGCATGCGTAAATGACGTACCAGTCCCACCTGCCTTTCCGTGGGAAAGGACTGGAAAAAGACTCAGTTCAGTTCAGTCGCTCAGTCCTGACCGACTCTGTGGGACCCCATGGACTGCAGCATGCCAGGCCTCCTGTCCATCACCAACTCCCGGAGTTTACTCAAACTCATGTCCATTGAGTCGGTGATGCCATCCAACCATCATATCCTCTGTCGTCCCCTTCTCCTCCTGTCTTCAATCTTTCCCAGCATCAGGGTCTTTTCAAATGAGTCAGCTCTTAGCATCAGTTGGCCAAAGTATTGGAGTTTCAGCTTCAGCATCCGTCCTTCTAGTGAATATTCAGGACTAATTCCCTTTAGGATGGACTGGTTTTATCTCCTTGCAGTCCAAGGGACTCTCGAGAGTCTTCTCTAACACCACAGTTCAAAAGCATCAGTTCTTTGGCACTCAGCTTTCTTTATAGCCCAACTCTCACATCCATACATGACGACTGGAAAAACCATAGCCTTGTCTAGATGGACCTTTGCTGGCAAAGTAAGGTCTCTGCTTTTTACTATGCTGTCTAGGTTGGTCATAACTTTCCAAGGAAAAAGGCTAATTAGAAGCAATAACTGGAAACAATTATACAAAATGTTTCACACAGAAAACATTACACTGCTAGTTCATTTAATTTTTATCACACTATTAAAATATTTTAAGTATTAAAAGTATCTGAAGTAGTTTAAAAGTATTTTTGCCCTTTATGGAATTCTAAATTGGGAGGGACTATCAGAGGTCATCTGTTCCAACCTTCAGTTTTTAAAGTACAATAACTTTTTTTAGACAGTCATTAAAAAAAATGCCTTTAAAAATCGTTTCGTATATCTTAAGCGCCCACTGGACAGGGAGCTTTCCAGTGTCTGGACCTGCTGAACGGAAGCTGTTGAACTCCAGCACTGAAATCAGCTCAAGAAGGGCTGCAGCGGCCTTGGCGGGAGCCGTGGCGTTGCCTAGCAACTCACAGGCCGCGCTCGCGCGGCAGCGTGCCCGGCCGCTGGACATCGTGGGAGCCTCGCTCGCAGAGGTGCTTGTCTCTGCCGCCAGCACGGCATCGGTTTTCCTTGCCTGCCTCACTTCTGCTGTTTCACAGATCAGTTAATAATGATTTTTAACTTTTTTAAAAGATTTTTTTTTGGTGTGGGTCGTTTTGTAGTCTTGACTGAATTTGTTTCCATTCTGCTTCTGTGTTATGTTTTGGTGGGGTTTTTTTTGGCCACAGGCATCTGGGATCTTAGTTGCTTAGCCAGGAATTGAACCCGCACCCTCTGCTTTAGAAAGCCAAGTCTTAACCTCTGGAGTCTGAGAGGGAGGGAAAGGAAGTCCCAACGAAGATTTTTTAATGTCCAAGATTGGTAAATACTAACGAATGTCTGACACGTTGGAAGGGCTTTCACATCATATGAAGATTCAGAGGGTAGAGAAGGAGAGGGAGACTAGAGACCAACAAAACAAACCGATTTACTCCCTGGTCCAGTGAAAGGAGAAGAAAGAGTCGTGTCTAATCCTCTGCGGACGGATGAGAAGAAAGAGCAAGAGACAGCTGCAGGTGGGAGGACAGCCACTGACCTCCAGACAGCACCGCCTGTCGGGTCCCAGACTGGAAACCAGAATCGGGCCGCTGAGCGGGGACGCCACCACCACCGTCACCGCCACCAGGATGCGTGCCTGCTCAGCCAAGTCTGCCCCGCCGGCCAGAAAGTCGTCTCCACTCTCGGGAGAGTCAGCAGAGGAAGGAAAATCAGAGTTCGATGTGGTGACGGGACTAAACTAATCCAGAGGATGGCTGTGAATTAAAAGCTTGAAAAAGGCTGAACGGTCAATACAAGGCCGTGATTCCCAACCGAGGGACACTCGGCAGTGTCTGGAGAGATTTCTGGCTGTCACAGCTGTGGGGGCGCGGGAACTGCTGGAATTCTGGAGGCAGCAGCCAGGAATGCTGCTAACACACGGCGGAGAACCGTCCGGTCTGAAATGGCAGCAGTGCTGAGGTTGGGAAACCCTGATGTAAGGGGATTTTTCAACCTGATAAACAAACCCAGGGAGATTGACTGGCTTTCCCAGTGACCACCGCACAAGCCCTTTTCTTATCGAGCACGTGGTGACGCCTCCTCACGCCAGCTTCCAAGGTCCCCGTTCTGCGTCCTGCAGCTGCACATTTGTAGCTTGAAATAGGTTAGTTCCGCCACGGACACTGGCAGATACAGCAAAGCAGGGCTCTGTGCCTCCATGCAGCACGCCCTGCAAAGCTCATTTTAGACGACTGCCAGCACATCCGGGGCTTCCTGGGCGGCGCAGCGGGATAGAGTCTGCCTGCAATGCGCGAGACCCGGGTTCAACCCCTGGGTCCAGAAGATCCCCGAAGAAGGGAATGTCAGCCCCCTCCAGTCTTCTTGCCTGGGCAGTCCCATGGATAGAGGAGCCTGGAGGGCTACAGTCCACGGGGTCACAAAGAGTCGGACCCGACTGAGCGACTAACACACACATTACGGGAGGAGTAAGACTGAGCCTCTCGCTTTTCCTGTCCTTCCCCCTCCTCCCTCCCTCTTCTTCTGCGGATTTTTAAAGGACACTACCCTTCACCGCACAAGTGCTAGTCACTAAATCCTTAATGCCGGTGCTTTCATCCTGAGCTTCTCAGAGGACAGCACGCGTCAGCATCTCCTGGAGGGCCTCCTGATGGCGGGGCCCCACCTCCAGAGTTTCAGCTGCAGTAGGTCCATGGGCCCAAGCCTGTGCATGTCCCACGCGTGCCCCGGTGGAGCTGGTGCTGCTGGCCTGGGGACCCNGGCCTCCTGATGGCGGGGCCCCACCTCCAGAGTTTCAGCTGCAGTAGGTCCATGGGCCCAAGCCTGTGCGTGTCCCACGCGTGCCCCGGTGGAGCTGGTGCTGCTGCCCTGGGGACCCCCTGCTGAGGGCCCGGTCCAGGCGGTCTGAGGGCGGCCTTGCTGACTCGCATCACTGTTTGGGGGGAGCAACCCAGCAGGGTTCCAGGTGGAGCGTCCGCTTCTCCCCGACACTCTGGAGGTAGCCTCGCGAGTCGTGAGCCGCTTCTAGTAGGTTTCTTCCCCTGGCCTCGGATGCTTGCGGATGAATCTTAAGATTGTCACGTGTGAGAGTTAGTGAAATAGTCTCAGATGTGGAGTGTGAAGTAAGAGGGCAAGTGCGCAAGAGCCAGCCAGAGCTTACCTGTGTGTGCCAACCAGTGGGCTGGGAACACAGAAGCTTTTCTCAAGTCTAACTTTTGATTTTCTACTGGATTATAGCCGACTGATGGTGTGCTCGTTTCAGGTGGATAGTTTCAGAGCAACTCAGCCATCCACATACACGCAGCCTTTGTCTCCCAGACCCCCCTCCCCCTGAGGCTCACATAGCACTGAGCAGAGCTCCCTGAGCTGCAGAGCAGGTCCTCCTTGGTGATGCACTTTAAATGCAGCGGTGTGTACCTGGCCATCCCAGACGCCCTCTTATCCCTTCCTCCCCTCAGACCCCGCAACCTTGCATTCATTCTCTGTCTGTGAGTCTACTGCCGCTTTGTAAATAAACTTATTCCTCTTTGGAACCCACACGTCAGGGCTGTCTGCATCTGGCTCCCTCCACTCGGTATGACACAGGAACATTTCGACAAGAAAAGTTTCTAAAAAATATGGGGAAAGGTTCGAAAGTGGAATAGCTGAAAATAAACGAAACGTTAAAAACGGTTTGGGGATGGAGAAGACGGTTCCGGCCGCGGTGATGGTAGCGGTGCGGGCGCCCGGGGCCCCGCCGGGGCCGCGCCAGGGGTGGGCGTCTTCAGGCCCCGCTGCTGGGCCAGAACCAGCCTCAGAGCAGGGCGCCCTCTCCCTCTGCTCCCTGCCGGGAAGATGCCAGCGAGGCGGGGCAGGCCTGGGAGGGTTTGCACGGCATCTCGGCCCCACGCCCCGCCTTAGGCATCTCTCCATCGGCTTCCAGCTGCAGAGCCCCCCTCTCCCAGCGCCTCTGCTGCCTCCAGACAAGTGGAGATCACGGCTGTCCTCTTTGTGATGCTAAGCAGTTGAGCTGCCCTCAGCTCCCTGGAGCCCTGCCACCAGCTGGCCCAGGCTCCCAGAAGACACCGGCCACTTACTGAGGGATCTCACCAGAAGGGTCCTGGCAGGAACAGATGGAGCGCTCTGCTGGGGTGATTTGAGGAGGATTTAATTGAGGGGCCATTTGCAAAGGCGCAGGCACGGTTTCTGGGAAATCAGTTCAAGCTGGGAAGGGCGGGCTGGCTTCCTGCCCCTGGGCGGGCAGGACCCTCAGGCGACCTTCAGTGACTGCCCTGCCCTTGAACGTGGCTTCTTGTTGCTCAGTCGCTCAGCTGTGTCCGACTCGGAGACCCCATCGCCTGCAGCCCGCCAGACGGCCCTGTCCTTCGCCGCCTCCCAGGGTTCACTCCTGTCCACTGAGTCACTGAGCCATCCAGCCATCCCACCCTCTGCCAGCCCTTTCTCCTGGTGCCCTCAGGCCTTCCCGGCATCGCGGTCTTTTCCAGCTAGTCAGCTCTCAGCATCCCGCGGCCAGAGTATTGGAGCGTCAGCATCAGTCCTTCCAGTGAATGCTCAGGACTGATCTCCTTTGGGATGGACCAGTCATGCCTGACTGGTTGGGTCTCCTTGCAGTCCAAGGGACCCTCAAGAGTCTTCTCCTGCACCAAGCATCAGAAGCATCCATCCTTCGGCGCTCAGCCTTATTTAGCCCTTGAATGTGGCTGGACGCTGCGATTTGCTTCTAGCCAGTAGGAGAGAGCAGGGTGACGGACGCTCCCCCTGTGGTTCAGTGATGCCGTGTGCGGCGCCGTCTGGGCGACGGGGGAGGTTCTCCTGCCAGCCCAGGGGGAGGGGGCTGCCCTGCTGGGAGAGGGGCCGAGAAGCAGGGAAGTCCAGTGTCCTCTGAGAGCCGGGAGTGGCCCCTGGCTGACAGGCAGCAAGAAAGCAGGGACTTCAGTCCTTTAACCATGAGAAACTAAACTTTGCCAATAATCACGAGAGCTTAGAAGAAGCCTCCAGGCTTCAGAGGTGAACAGGCTGGGCCACTCCTAAGCCGCTGCCTTGGGAGACGCGGGCTGGAGAAGCCTGTTGAGCCCAGACTCGGACCTATAGGAACCGTGTCGTGAGCTAAATGTGTGCGTCCCTGTCCCTAACCCAGTGTGATGGGGTTGGAAGGTGGGGCCTTTAGAGATGATTAGCTCGTGGAGGTGGAGCCCTTGTGGATGGGTTAGTGTGCTCGTAACACAGACCCAGAGAGCTTTCTTGCCCCCTTTCTGCTGTGTAAGGACGTAACGAGAATACACTGCTGTATTTAAAGTGGACGGTCAACGAGGACCTCCTGCAGAGCACAGGGAACTCTGCTCAGTGGCGTGTGGCGGCCTGGGTGGGAGGGGAGTTTGGGGGAGAAGGATGCACGCATGTGCATGGCTGAGTCCCTTTGCTGTCCCCCGGAAACTGTCACAGCAGTTTGTTGTTAACAGGCTGTGAAAAGTAGTGAAAGTGTTAGCCCAGCCGTGCCCGACTGTTTGTGATTTCATGAACTGTAGCCCCGCCAGGCCCTTCTGTCCATGGAATTCTCCAGGCGAGACTCCTCCAGTGGGCAGCCGTTCCCTTCTCCAGTTAATAAGCTATACTCCAATACAAAATGAAACGTTCCCCCAAACAGAACGTGGCCATCTGCCCATGAAAGAGGGCCCCGAGCAGAACCCAAGGGTGCTGGCACCCTGATCTCAGACCCCCCGCATCCAGACCTGTGAGCAATAAATGCCTGTTGTCCCTAAGGCAGCCGCTGCGTGGGACATTGTTACAGCAGCCCAGATGGAGGAAGACTGTGCAACACTGAATGTGCCACTATGTGCTAGTTTGTCACGCAGCACTGATAGCCGTTACACCCCCTTCAGATCCCAAAGGCCGGGGAGGGAGCAGTCACCCAGAGGGAGGGCAGCCTGAGCAGAGCTGTGGTGGAGCTGGAGGATACGCGCTGTGGCCTCACATTCCTGACCTCACCCCGCAGTGGGAGTGTTCCCGACAGCAAACCCAGCCAGAAGGCAGCAGGGTAGGGCTGACAGTAACGTCTGATGGGTCAGCTGCCTGGGGCATAAAGCATGTGGGGAAGTGTGGACTGCAGAGTTAGGGGTGCAAATGGAATAGACATCTGGGACTCGGGCATTCTCAGACCAGCTATGGGAAGAAGAGTTTTCCTCCATCTTCTTACTTACATAGATGGATAGCCAAAAACAAGACAAAACAGGAAAGAAAAAAAAAAAAGAATTAAGGGTTTTGCCTCCATGGTAAAATTAATAAACAAAAGTATATTAAGATCACTTAAATCTTGATTGTAAGTGAGCTAATCAAACCATTATCTTTATATAACTTGCTTTTACTCGAGAGGCCCCTGTACTCTAATCACAAGTGTGACCCTAGCATTGTTTAAAGTCTACAGAGAGACAATTCATGGAATAAGCCTGGTTATAAATCAGACAGCTCTGTAGTTACTGGGTAAATGAGATTCTCTAGAGAACAGTTTCACTGTTCTAGGGGCATAAAGCATGTGGGGAAGTGTGGACTGCAGAGTTAGGGGTGCAAATGGAATAGACATCTGGGACCCGGGCATTCTCAGACCAGCTATGGGAAGAAGAGTTCTCCTCCATCTTCTTACTTACATAGATGGATAGCCAAAAACAAGACAAAACAGGAAAAAAAAAAAAAAAAAAGAATTAAGGGTTTTGCCTCCATGGTAAAGTTAATAAACAAAAGTATATTAAGATCACTTAAATCTTGATTGTAAGTGAGCTAATCAAACCATTATCTTTACATAACTTGCTTTTACTCGAGAGGCCCCTGTACTCTAATCACAAGTTTGACCCTAGCATTGTTTAAAGTCTACAGAGAGACAATTCATGGAATAAGCCTGGTTATAAATCAGACAGCTCTGTAGTTACTGGGTAAATGAGATTCTCTAGAGAACAGTTTCACTGTTCTTTTTTTCCCCTAGTTCTCCCTTAGAAGATACAATGTATTCACTTCTCTGATAAGAAGGGATTTGTTTAAACACACTGTATCTTACTTTATAGCCATAGAGTTGAAGACTTGTAGAATCTGCCCGACAGTGCAGAAGATGCAAGAGACAAGTGTTTGATCCCTGGGTCGCGAAGATCCCCTGGAGAAGGGAATGCCACCCACTGCAGTGTTCTCGCTGGAGAATCCCACGCACGGAGGAGCCTGGCGGCTGCCGTCCACAGAACCACAGAGCCAGCCGCTGAGGTCACAGAGCCAGGCTGCCGAGGCTGCAGAGTCAGGCCGCTGAGGCCGCAGAGCCAGCCGCCGTCCACGGGGCCGCAGAGCCGGCCGCTGCGCGGCTGAGCAGCGCCAGCACTGCTTCCTAGGGCTGCCGTGACACAGCGCCGGCGGCTGAGTGCTTTCAATGCAGACATGCGTTGTCTTGCACTCCTGGCCACAGCAAGCCTGAGCTCCAGGCGGGGCTGACTCCTTTCGAGGCCCAAGGGGGTGTCTGTCCCTGCCTCTCCCTGGGTCTCTGGCGGCCTCAGGCAAGCCGCCGTCCACGGGGCCGCAGAGCCGGCCGCTGCGCGGCTGAGCAGCGCCAGCACTGCTTCCTAGGGCTGCCGTGACACAGCGCCGGCGGCTGAGTGCTTTCAATGCAGACATGCGTTGTCTTGCACTCCTGGCCACAGCAAGCCTGAGCTCCAGGCGGGGCTGACTCCTTTCGAGGCCCAAGGGGGTGTCTGTCCCTGCCTCTCCCTGGGTCTCTGGCGGCCTCAGGCGCCCCTTGTCTGCAGGTGACACTCTCCCTGTCTTCACCTGGCCTCCCTCTATGTGGATCCGTCTCGTGTCTGAATTTCTGTTTGTTTTTTTTAATGAGGACAGCTATATAGCATTAGTGCCCACCCTGATGACCTCATCTTAATCATCCACAAGACCCCAGTTCCAGATAAGGGCACATTCACAAGTCCTGGAGATTAGGATCTGAATATCTTTCGGGGGGCGGGGATACACAATCCAACCCAAAAGAGGCTCTAACGCCTACAGTTCAAAGGCAAAGTCATGTTCAAGATCAGGGAGACGTGTCTTTCTGGTTTGCCCTACCCACTTCATCGGGATAAACTGGGAAATATCCTTTCATGCAAGCTGTTCCAGGGAAAGCTACTACATAAACATTAAATCATTAAAAAAATAAATGTGACTCACAGGTGGGTGGGAGGCCCTATTTGTATATTTGCACACTTTTTTTTTTTTTTTAGTGTTTGCAGGGCCACAGTTAAAAAAGGGGAAATAACGTGTGACACGATTTACTTTTCCTCTGAAGGATATTGGCTGCAGCAGAGGACGCTTATATTGCTGTTTATTGATCTTTCTTTATTCCCTCTTTGTTGTTCCTCTAAGAATAAGAACAATGTTTTTTTGTAAGTACATTAAGATGGCATCATAGAGGAGATTTCTATAATGAAGCAGTTTGGTTCTTAAAAAAGAGAGAGAGGGACGAAAGCGGCCATTCTTTGCACGCTTTGAAGACCCCGACACCTCTGCGTGCTTCCCGTCCCGTCTGCCGGGCTGTGTCCCGGCGGCTGTACGCTCGTCAGGCTCCTTTGCTGAAATAAAACCCTGTAGCTGCTCGGTCCTCCGTGGCCTGAGAAGACGCGCCAGCAGCACGTTTGGGAAACCGTCTTGCCTTTTCCAGCTCTTCCTCGTATCTGGCCTGTCAGTCAGCCAAACAGTCAATCAGAAGACATTCAGTCTCTGCGTGGAGCCACTCACAGAGCTTTTCTGGGTTGGCTTGGGAGTTGGGTATGAAAAGGGGGTTATTATTTTCTGTGACACATGTTTCTTCAGATCCACTGCTTTTAAAAATGATATTTTTATTCAAATTAGTTGTAGTCAAAGGAAAGCAAGTACAGAGAAGCGTTCATTAATACCTGGCCTCCTGCTGGCCTGGAGCGAGTCTGCTTCTGAAGCAGGTGACCTAAACGCTGATCCGGCCCGGAGGTGCCCCGGCTGCATTCATCAGGACGTTGTTAATTTGCTTAATGGTGCGCTGTCCACAGCTCTTACATGTGGCCGCCAAAAAGCAAGGATGCTCCACGTTTGGTCCACAGCTGTGTTTTCTCCTTTAGTTCAGGGAACATGGAAAAGCAGATCGTAGGTCGGGACATCTCATCAAGGTGGAGCCTCACGGTTCCTATCGAAGGAGCTTCCAACCTCCTTGAATTTAGGCTAAAATTGAATGTCCGTCTGAATGAATGGGTGTCTGTGAACAAACACATCAGTGGACGTGTGTGAGCTTAAATCATCTGCTGCTGCTGCTGCTAAGTTGCTTCAGTCGTGTCCGAGTCTGTGTGACCCCATGGACTGCAGCCTACCAGGCTCCTCCATCCATGAGATTCTCCAGGCAAGAGTACTGGAGTGGGGTGCCATTGCCTTCTCCCTTAAATCATCTACCTCCCTATAAAACAGGGCGTATCGGGAGCTCACATAACCTGCTGATATAACCAGGTGAAACTGTCGTAAACTCCTCCCTAAGATNCTACCAGGCTCCTCCATCCATGAGATTCTCCAGGCAAGAGTACTGGAGTGGGGTGCCATTGCCTTCTCCCTTAAATCATCTACCTCCCTATAAAACAGGGCGTATCGGGAGCTCACATAACCTGCTGATATAACCAGGTGAAACTGTCGTAAACTCCTCCCTAAGATTTTTCCTTAATACTGTCTTCTCTTAGGTATGTTTGGTCCGTGGCGTCTGGTCTGCATCCAAGAACAGATAACTATTGGCAGCACCAACACAGAATGGGGCGGGGGTGGCAGCTCGGAGCTGTGGTCAGAGAGATGCATGTCCAGCCTTTCCGAGCCCAAAGTCACGTGGCAAGGAAAGGTGGGATTGAGGTTCCAACTGGCCATCTTGCCCGTGACTCATGTGGTTGACCACAGCAATCAGTATGCCTCCTTCTGGCCCCCCCGACTCACTCTGGGGATTATTATTTTGCCAAACTTTTGCCAAGCCGTGTGAGATGGCACCGGAGGGATGCAATATGAGCTTTAAAAGCGTTTTCTGGACTTCCCTCACAGTAGAGGGGTTAAGACTCCGAGCTTCCAATGCAGGAGGTGCCATTTTGATTGCTGGTTGGGTCGGGGAGCTGGGATCCCATGTGTCAGCGCAGCATGGCCATACATAGACAGATTAAATTACAGCATTTTCTCTGTGTCCTTCCTCCAGGGGAAACACAGTGACAAGTGACTGCTGACTCGGAAAACTGTTTCCCAAGAGTGACAGGAATGGTAAAGGCTCCCATTACTTTTCATCAGGAACAGAGTCGTATGTAACCAGCAAGCAGAATATTGAGGGATAGAAGTCCTTGTCAAAAGGCAAAACCGGCATATAATTTTGCAGTTCCAATGACCTGAGTGTAATGGATCACTTTAAAAAAAAGGGGTTTTTTTTGTGTTTTTTTTTTTCTTCTTCTGCATTTCATGAATACATTTTGTATTGTATCTATTCCAAATAAGACCTCAAGATCTGTGCACCCTGCAGTTTGGAGAAAGCCTGTTTATACTCTTATCTTTGAATTTAAGTAGACAAAGAGAAATTTACAGTGGAGAAGACAAAGAGACAGTGTGAATTATGAACACTGTGTGGTAAAATGCAAAATGATTGTTTATGCAGGATTAATGGAGCTGATGTTCAGTCCACAGATCAGCTATACGCAGATTAACGAAAGGTATTTACGTGAAAGGACTTGAGAATTTGCGTGGTTGACAGAATGTTATTCATCGTGAAAAAGTTAATCTAATAAAAGTATACTTTCAGTGAGAGAGAGAGCGGGGCATGGCCACTGCAATCAATACAAAAAGTATTGAGTTTGGTGCCCACAAGGCTCAGAGATGCCCAGAGAATGAACCTTCATGCATATTCCAGCGTTTTCTCCAACACAGATGTGTAACACTTGACAGCTATTATACATTACCTTGCAGATTTTAAAAGTGAGAAGTTGGCAATGGAAGGAGTCTGCATGGTGTGGGGAAAAGGTGATGGTTTTTAGAAGCAGACAGCCTGAAATCCCAAATCTGCTACTAAGCTAGGTGAACTGAGACTCCCTGGAATCTCACCAAGCCTCAGTTTCCCCTTCTGTAAGATGGGAACATTCATTCCTCACTCAGTCACTCAGCCAGCAGTTGCTATGTGCTGCCAACGTGCCAGCCGCAGTTCCAGGCCCTAGAAACACAGCACTGAGCAACAGCACAGTCCTGTCTTAAGGGCGGCAGATCCCAGAGGGAAGAGACAGCCAGTCCGGCAGGAGATACAGAGATAAGGGCAGGCGTGGCCGACTCTGTGACCCCGCGGACTGTAGCCCGGCAGGCTCCTCTGTCCGAGGGATTCTCCGGGCAAGAAGGCTGCAGTGGGCGCCGTGGCCTCCTCCAGGGTGTCTTCCCGACCCGGGGGCCAAGCCTGCTTCGTCACGCCTCCTGTGTTGGCAGGTGGGCTCTCTACCACTAGCGCCGCCCGGGAGGCCACATGTCAGGAGGTGACAGAGGCTTGGTATTCGTGTCCTTGGACTGCCAATTTTGGGTGACAGTGTACCGCACACTGAACAGCTAAAATGATAGAAATGTGTTCCCTCACAGTTCTGGAGGCTGGAAGTCTAAAACCAAGTGTCAGCAGGTCCAGAAGGTTCTAAGGAAGGATGACTTTTTGCCTCTTCCCAGTCTGGTGGCTGCCTGTGGTCCTGGGCTCACAGCTGTGTCTCTTCCACCTGCCGCCACTCAGAGTCAGAGTGGTGTGTCCTCTTTACTTCTAAGGACCCCAGTCATACTGGATTCAGGGCCCTCTGAATCCTATAATGTCATTTTAGCTCCTTACATCTGCCAAGACCCTATTTCCAAATAAGGTCATGTTCTGGGTGGACGTGAATTTGAGGGGGACACTCTTTATGAAAAAAGCTGGCTTAAAACTCAACATTAAAAAACTAAGATTATGGCATCTGGTCCTATCACTTCATGGCAAACAAATGGGGAAACAATGGAAACAGTGAGAGACTATTTTCTTGGGCTCCAAAATCACTGCAGATGGTGACTGCATCCATGAAATTAAAAGACGCTTGCTCCTTGGAAGAAAAGCTATGACCAACCTACACAGCACTTTAAAAAGCAGAGACCTTACTTTGCTGACAAAAGTCCGTCTAGTCAAAGCTATGGTTTTTCCTGTGGTCATGTATGGATGTGAGAGTTGGACTGTGAAGAAAGCTGAGCACCGAAGAATTGATGCTTTTGAACTGTGGTGTTGGAGAAGACTCTTGAGAGTCCCTTGGACGGCAAGGAGATCCAGCCAGTCCATCCTAAAAGAAATTAGTCCTGAATATTCATTAGAAAGAATGATGCTGAAGCTGAAACTCCAATACTTTGGCCACCTGATGTGAAGAGCTGACTCACTGGAAAAGACTCTGATGCTGGGAAAGACTGAAGGTGGGAGGAGAAGGGGGGCGACAGAGGATGAGATGGTTGGATGGCATCACCGACTCAATGGACACGGGTGGCCTCCAGGAGTTGGTGATGGACAGGGCGGCCTGGCGTGCTGAGAGGTCCATGGGGTCGCAGCATCAGGCACGACTGAGCGCCTGAGCAACAGGCATACCTGGGTTGTGTCTCTTCTCGCCTGGATTACCTTGCTGTCCCGGCTGTCAGACAGCACATTGAGAAATGTCTCCCTCTGGGTTTGGTTTGACTGGCTGCTCCAACCAAGAAGTTCTTTCCTGCCTAGCAGATGTGAAGAGCTGACTCACTGGAAAAGACTCTGATGCTGGGAAAGACTGAAGGTGGGAGGAGAAGGGGTGCGACAGAGGATGAGATGGTTGGATGGCATCACCGACTCAATGGACATGGGTGGCCTCCAGGAGTTGGTGATGGACAGGGCGGCCTGGCGTGCTGAGAGGTCCATGGGGTCGCAGCGTCAGGCACGACTGAGCGCCTGAGCAACAGGCGTACCTGGGTTGTGTCTCTTCTCGCCTGGATTACCTTGCTGTCCCGGCTGTCAGACAGCACGTTGAGAAATGTCTCCCTCTGGGTTTGGTTTGACTGGCTGCTCCAACCAAGAAGTTCTTTCCTGCCTAGCCAGCCACCTGACTAAGGATCTGACGTTTTTCCATTGCTGAAGGGGCTGCGTCTCAGGGCTTGTATTGGTTCAGGTCCGTCAGGTGCGCTCTCACGAGAGCTCCCGCTAACCCAGGACACCTGCACAGCAAGGTGAGGCCTGCAAAACCCGCAGAGCGAGGGGGCCTTAGGCTCTGTGCTCACTGCCAGATCTCTGAAGAGTCTCTGGCGCCCTGGAGAGGAGCATGGCTAGGTTCTAGAAACCTCTCTCAGGTCTTTTACTTCCAGAGTGGCCCTGTGAGTGATCCAAGTCAATGGCCCTTGAATGTTTACATGTCTTTTGAAACCGAGCTCATTGCTGTAATTGTTGTTTGAAAACCATTTGGATGAGTGGAAGGGGGTATAAGGTGAGGTTATGAATGAATATATTGCCCATAAATGAATCCTCAGTCCATCTCTCAGGTTGTTTATCAAGCATCATAAGCCTTTGCAAATACCTTCTTATTTTGTTCCCATTTCGCTACGCCCCACTCGCGCTCAGGGCGTGGATTGTGGAATGATGCTTCACTGCTCTGCAGAGCTTCCTGTGATGTGCTTGGTGGGCGTTGGGAGGCACTGTAATGCTTCACTTAAGAAACTCTGAGCCTCGGGACTGGGGAAAAACTGCATCCCCCCCAACTCCAGCCCTCAAGGTTATTCATTTGCTTGACACCCCAGGGGAGAAACTGCTAAATAAACTGACACAAAAATGTTTGCTAACCAGGCTGTTTAGGGTGTCATTAATGGACTTGGGTACGTTTTTTGAATTCCAAGTCGAAATCATTATTATTTTTTGCTTTTTATTTTGATTGGTATAGCCAGTTAACAGTGTTGTGATAACTTCCGGTGGACAGCAAAGGGACTCAGCCACCGGCATACCTGTGTCCACTCTCCCCCAGACTCCCCTCCCGCCCAGGCTGCCACAGAGCACTGTCGGAGCCGCTCTTCTCACCGCTGACATGTCTGAGATGCAAGCGTCTTGGAGGCAGCAGTAACTGACACACGCTTGGCAGCAAAGCGTCACGATGCGCTTCTGAGAAACCCCACCAGACCCTCTGTTGCCGCGCCTCCGCTCGGAGCGGGTGGAAGCAAAGAGGAGGCCACCTGCGGAGCGACTGGGAGACACTTGCTGCCAGTTACGCTCTGCCCTGAAGCCGAGCCTTGACCGCGACTCAGCAGAAATGCAATAGTGGACTTTCACCGCGTTTGCTTTCGTCTAAGGTGAGACTTAGTGTAACATCCGTAGTCTTTGACGCACCCACAGGGAAAGCGGTCTCCTTTGGTTAGTTTTTTGGAGCTTCCATTTGGGGCGTCCTGGGACCGCAGCCTCGGCTGGGCAGCCGGGAGCGCGGCTGGAAGGCAGAGCCGGGCAAGCCGGGAGCTTCAGTCCGGGCGTCTCTGGCACGGACAATGCCGCCCCTTGTGTGGGAGGCAAAGCCGGCGCAGGCTTTGTGTGGGGTTGCTGGTGACGACACGCCCCCAGGCCCACGTTCCCCTTAGCGCAGGGGTTGCGTGACCGTGCGCCTCCCCGAAGCGGGGCCACAGCCATTGTGCGGTGTCCTGGAAAACACAGGAGCCTCCAAGACCCTTTGAGAACGTGAGGCTCATTAGACGGCGTGGACGTGGCCCTCAGGCGGGGGTGCCCTCCCTGGAAAGCTGTCGCTGTCTCTCCAGCTCAGGGGCCCCGGGCTTGCTGAGCGCGACCTCCCCTGGCGCGACCCCCGCTCCTCTCGGTTTCCTCAGCTGCTCTTTTAACGCAGGCCCTTTCCCCACTGATGCTCTAGATGACATTTATAAAACGCTTGTCTTAGGCCTCTTCTCTTGTTTTCTTAGCACCTTGTCCTGGAGAGCTAATTCTCTTCCAGTCTTGTTCCTGTTCAGTTGCTGAGTTGTGTCCCCACGGACTGCAGCACGCCAGGCCCCCTGTCCATCACCAACTCCCGGAGTTTGCTCAAACTCATGTCCATTGAGGCAGTGATGCCATCCAACCATTTCTTCCTCTGTCGTCCCCTTCTCCTCCTGCCTTCAATCTTTCCCAGCATCAGGGTCTTTTCCAATGAGTCAGCTCTTTGCATCAGGTGGCCAAAGTATTGGAGTTCAGCTTCAGCATCAGTCCTTCCAATGAATATTCAGGACTGATTTCCTTTAGGACGCACTGGTTGGATCTCCTTGCTGTTCAAGGGACTCTCAAGAGTTGGATCTCAAGAGTCCAATCGAACTCCAATCTAAATAATTACAAAATCTCTGTTCCAAACCTCATCTTAGCTCTGATCTCTTATTGCTGATCGCCTGAATATCTTGCTTCTACTAAAACTGAAACTAGATTTCATATCCAACTTATCTCCCCTCTTCCCTCCTCCCAGCAAAAATACAGCCCTTCTGATTCTCAAAGCTTAATTTCTGCTCTCATCAGTGTTACACCTGATGGGCCCAAGTGCTGCACCCCCAGCCCGGCAGCTTCTTGCTCCCCATTTTCTCCCCCTGTTCTCTCAGCCTTGCTGGGGTGGGGTGGGGTCCAGGGAACCGGTGTCGCTCCTTCCTGTATGTTTGCATTTTAGGGGTGGCCTAGCTCCCCCCCCCACCCCCCGCACACTNGTCTATGGGGTCCCACGACAGTCAGACACAACTTAGTGACTAAACAGACTGCAAATACAAAAAAATACTGTAATTTAGTTAATATTTACTGTGGAAACTTTATGTAGCTTCCTGTGTCTTTCAGTTGTGGACTATGGGTCTCTAATTTAAAAAAAAATATTAAATACATGAACCAAAGCTTGTTTTTTCTTTTTTTGGTATTGATATTCACTATAAATCTCATCAACCAACCTTGATTATAATACTTATATCTGAGTAGGAAAAATATAAATATGAGCTTTCCCACTCTATTGTCCTTCAGCGCCCTTTGCCTGATTTAAATCTAACGTGCACCAGCTTCATAGTTAGGTTCTGATGCTTCTACGTACCAGAAGCCAAGTAGGTTACAATTCTGGAAAACGTACGTTAACATTAGCATCAGCCTTCAGAATACAAAGAGGTATAATGGGAAAATGTTCATTCTTCAAAATATTACAGGGAAAAAAAACAGCTACTGTCTCTTATACACATCTCCACCCCCCGCACACTGTCCACAGATCCCCAAACACTTCAGTCCCAATGCTGGTTAGACCAACTTTCAGCAATTCCTTTGACTACGTGTGCGCATGCTGCTGAGTAATGCAGCGTTTTTAAAGGCTGTTTTCCTTTCTTGTGGGATGTGACTTTAAGCCCACCTTCATCTGTGATTAGTTGTCCCCTATCTGGGATCTCTATTTTATCTGTTTTCTTCCAGAGAATAAACTCTGCAGGGGCTCATCATCGATGATTTCAAACTGTGGTGCCGGAGAGGACTCTTGAGAGTCCCTTGGTCAGCAAGGCGATCTAACCGGTTGCCTTAGGAAATCCTAAAGGAAATCAGTCCTGACTTCTTGGAAGGACTAATGCTGAAACTCCAATACTTTGGCCACCTGATGTGAAGAGCTGATTCATTTGAAAAGACTCTGAAGCTGGGAAAGATTGAGGGCAGGAGGAGAAGGGGATGACAGAGAATGAGATGGTTGGATGGCATCACTGACTCGATGGATGTGTTTGGGCAAACTCTAGGAGATGGTGATGGGCAGGGAGGCCTGGCTGCTGCAGTCCATGGGGTCCCAGAGTCAGGCCTGACTGAGCGAATGAACAGCAGACTCTGAAGGGCAGTCGATGTCTTGCAGGGAAGGCCAGTGTTGCAGGAGATCTAGCGAATCTGGTGCTTCCTGAATAGATTGGCGGCCTCCTCTTTTACAGGCCCCTGCTGCCCTTGCCTTCGCCTCCACTGGCGCAGGCCTCCCCTCCTCCTGCCGACCCCTCAGGTCTTCAGCTCCCAGACCTGCGCTGCCTTCCTCCCCGCTCCCTCTCTTCCTTCCTTCGTCTCTTTATCACTTTAACGCCCACTACCATTTTTGTGGGATTTCTTGAGTTCAGTGAGTATTTCGGTCTGCTTTCTTTAGCTCCCTGGTGGTGCAGAGGTTAAAGCGTCTGCCTGCAATGTGGGAGACCTGGGTTCGATCCCTGCGTCAGGAAGATCCTGGAGAAGGAAATGGCAACCCACTCCAGTATTCTTGCCTAGAGAATCCCATGGACCGAGGAGCTTGGTGGGCTACAGTCCATGGGTCGCAAAGAGTCAGACATGACTGAGGGACTTCACTTTCACTTTCTCTAGCCAGAAATTGGTCTTGTTCTTAATCGAGGTTGTGTATAAGACGACTTCACGGACATTTTTTTCTCACTAGCTCTTCCACAAATGTGTCCTTTACCATCGCTCCTGGGTCTCTTCCTGGTCGTGGTCCAGGTTCAGGGAGCTGATGACCGGTTTCTGGGGTGAGCGCGCCCGGGGACGGCTGGGCTGCTAGGCCTGCTGCCCCGCCATACGTTAACATTAGCATCAGCCTTCAGAATACAAAGAGGTATAATGGGAAAATGTTCATTCTTCAAAATATTACAGGGGCAAAAAACAGCTATTGTCAGATTTTGTTTTTCCTATTTTTTAATGTCAAAAACTGTATATACTCCAATAAGAGAATAATCAGCCCCTTTCTCCTTTCTTACGTCCTTCCCTCCTGCCTTCACTACCCCCATCTTTCTTTCCACTCCCAGGTTATGTGATTCTAAAGGAAGGAAGGAACTCCAGTTTGAGAAGCTGATTCCCAAAGAAGAATCTAGGGCATCTGCTTTTATAAGAGCAATGCTGGTGGGCAGGTGGGTACTTCTTGTAAAATTGTAGATCCAAGAGGAAGGTTTATGGATGATGCCACTATCACCGTATTCTTCATACTTACAAAGAGCTGGCTTGTAGCAGATGCTAGGTCAGACTTCCTTGAATGAGTTCATCTGCATTAACTGGACCATCACAGTTGGGATCATATCACTGTATGGTCCAGAGTCAATAAATACAACTCAGATTAAGACTAGATCTACAAGCTCAGATGGGGCTCAAACAAGGAGACACAGACTCTGGTCCATGTGCTTTTGCCCAGAACCTTAATCTTACAGGGAAAATGTAGAAATTAAGACGCATGACAAAGTTGGAAAGTGAATGCCTTTCTACTTCTCTTCCAGGTTTTGCTGCCAGTTTTTGAGTCGTCTCCATATACTCACCCTAGCTTTCTCCTTCCTCTCTAGCCATGTGACCCTAGGAAAGATGCTGAGCTCTTCTCTACAATGAGAATCATATATAAGTCTTAAAGGGGTTAAAGGGATCCCATTAGAAAACATGTCATAGGTTTGACAGTGATCTGGCATGGGGCTGCCAGGTACAATGCAGAGCACCAGGTTAAATTCAAATCTCAGGCAGTGACACTTTTTCATATACACGTCCACATATTGCATGTCCACATATTGGGTGTCTCGTCTTGTATTTGCGAGACCTGGCCACCCCATCATGGCATGTTATATGATGTTTCCGCATGAAACATGGCATAGGTTTGGCAAATTTTCCTTGGTAAGTGTTTCCTTATTTCCACTTCCTCACAAGATCATCTACAAAGAGCATCAGATGCTGCCTGATTTAAATGTTGCTAAGTTGTGGTTGAAGGACAGAGAGATAAGGAAAGATGACTCTCCCAAAATCTGCTATTACCATATTTTTATTTCCACAAATAGTAAAAAAAAAAAAAAAAAAAAAGGCATAAAAATGCTGAGGGCCAGTCTAGTGTCCCACCTGATTCATTCTTTCTGGAGCCTAAATCAATTATGGTTCTTCAAAGTGATGCATTTTTATCCAGAAATTTATATTATCTTTATAGTGTATTTTTTCATGTTTATAGCAGTTTTCAGTGAGAAAAGTGGGGTAGGAAATTGTAACATCATTATGATCTCTACACCATTAAAGTACACAGAAAAAAATCTAAAGGAAATATGTGGAAATAACTCTGGGTCACTGGATTTTTTTTTTTTTTTTTTTTTTTGCTCAACTTTGTATCTTTATACAGTTTTCTATATTGATCAAACTTTCTATAATGAACTGATTACTCTTTAGTAATATTTAAAGTTCTCTTAAATTACTTTAGATTTTTAATTTTTCAATTATTTTACATTATAAGTAAAATTTTAATGAATTAGGTGGGAAGCTTTTAATTAAAAAAATTTTTTTTAGGAAGCTTAAACTTTTCAGTTCAGTTGCTCAGTCGTGTCCAACTCCTTGCGACTCCATGAATCACAGCACGCCAGGCCTCCCTGTCCATTAAATTCAGATCGTAGCAAAACCATACGGTTGATCTTGAGAAAACAAAAATCTTTGTTCTGAAGTATAAAACAAACAGGAAAGTGTATCAAGCACAAATGTATGGCCGAAGATGTTTTTTTAAAACAGACACCCAAGTGCCCACCGCCTGGGTCAACACACAGGACACTGTCAATGTCCCAGATGCCCCCTCCCCCTGCCACATGCCCTATTTCCAGTCACAAACCACTCACTTCCACCTCGTTGGTCTGTTTTTTACTTCCTCTTCATTTCAGTTTTGCCATTTAATCGTACCCTGAACCATGCAGGTTAGTGCGGCTGTTTCTGAACTTGACACAAGCGTGACCCTCTGGCACACCTTCCGGCACCCCTGGCTGCTCTCACTCAACATGCTGGGAAGGTTCATCCACATTGCCCAGCACTTTAGTAATTTAGTCACTGTTGCTGCTGTGTTGGTATTTCGGACTATGCCGGCACTTGTTTATCTCTTTTGCTGTTGGTGGACATTCGGGCTGATCCCGGCCATGGCACCGGGAACTGTGGCTGCCATCAGCTCCCCTGTGTGTCTCCTGGGGCACAGTGCTCACCGGACTGAATTCTCACCTCTGTGAGCCAACCTTGCTTTGTGCTAATGAGATTTCAACCCACTCGTGACCATAAAAGGGAAAATAGATAAAGACCCTGGAGTTTGGACGTCTGAGGCTATGGATCTTATTGTCATAGATTGGCTCCTATTCGTGACAAATTCATATTCTCAAGGACTGAAAACCCAGCAGTTTCCTTAAATGTCAAAATAAAACAAACCTGCTGTTATTTTAAATGCATTAGAAATTCTTTTAAATGGCAAGAATCAGCCTTAAGAGCCTCTTTATTTCAAATTAATGTCATCTAAATGTGAAAGCCTCTGCTTTGTGACTAACAAAAACATTTGCCAATATTCCAATTTAGACGATTTTGCCTTCAGCCAAACCCCAGAAGTTTCTTGAGCTGGTAGAAATTTTTAGAGATGCTATCTTGTTCAACTCCTTCATTTCATAAATCAGTAACTGAAGCCTTCTTGAGGCCAAATGCCTTCCAAGTTCCTGGTTAACTAGTTAGTATAGAACCAGGACCAGAATGAGGACTTTCTGACTTCCAACCTTACATATTATTTTTGTTGTCATTCAGTCGTGTCTGGCTCTTTGAGGACCCATGGACTGCAACATGCCAGGCTTCCCTGTCCTTCACCATCTCCCAGAGCTTACTCAAACTTATGTTCATCGAGTCAGTGATGCCATCCAACCATCTCGTCCTCTGTTGTCCCCTTCTCCTCCTGCCTTCAATCTTTCCCAGCATCAGGGTCTTTTCCAATCAGTTGGTTCTTCTCATCAGGTGGCCGAAGTATTGGAGCTTCAGCATCAGTCCTTCCAGTGACTATTTAGGGCTGATCTCCTTTAGGATTGAGTGGTTGGATCTCCTTGCTGTCCAAGGGACTCTCAAGAGTCTTCTGCAACACCACAGTTCAAAAGCATCAGTTCTTCTGGACTCAGCCTTCTTCATGGCACAGCTCTCACATCTGTACATGACTACTGGAGACACCATAGCTTTGACTAGATGGACCTTTGTTGCCAAAGNATCTCCTTGCTGTCCAAGGGACTCTCAAGAGTCTTCTGCAACACCACAGTTCAAAAGCATCAGTTCTTCTGGACTCAGCCTTCTTCATGGCACAGCTCTCACATCTGTACATGACTACTGGAGACACCATAGCTTTGACTAGATGGACCTTTGTTGCCAAAGTGATGTCTCTGCTTTTTAATATGCTGTTAAGACATTAGAGAGAAGAGACTGCAGTAATGTAGCTTCAGGATAAGGAAGGTTGACAATTACCAGGAGCAGAACCAGGCAAGAAAGAATCCCTCATCCAGCCCCCGGCCTTCAGAGGGAGCGCAATCCAGCCAACACTGTGATTGTGGACTTCAGTCTCCAGACTCTTAAGAGTTTGTGTTGTTGGAGCCATCCAGGTCAGGGTGCTTTGTCATGGTAGCTGCAAGGAACAAAAATATCTAGCAGTCCAGCTCAGTGGATTTGGTGGGAAACGGGAAAAGAGCAAGATTTCTAGGGATTGAGCATGTCTCCTATAATCTATTCTGGGGCAAAAAAAGACAATTCCCATGCTGATTCCTCAGGGTATAATTAATGCCTCTAAGTACAGGAGAATCATCTGGAAGACGTGTGTGTG
>SJYX01019432.1:55236-89514 GCA_006410675.1 Oreotragus oreotragus
CAGGGGGGGTGGGGTGGGGTAAATGATGCCTACATTTAAAAGCTTAATAACTATTTGTTGAATGAATGTCCCAGGTAATTAATATTGTTACCAGAAGTGGCAGGATTCCATGGCCTCAATTTTTTTCTCTAATACTTCATGGCTGTGACAAGAAACATCTCTCATTTGTTTCTGTGCGGAACGAGAGAGAGAAAAAGAATGAAGGGACAAAGCAGCAGGCACTACCGCCTGCAAAGGCATCAGGCCGTGTGCATGGAGTAGGCTACCTAGCGCCAGGGGCAATCCTGATAAGGGTCCACATGGCAAGTCTGCGAGGCGTGGGCGAGCCTTTGAGAGCTGAGGAGGTGTCACCCTGCCAGTGAGAGGGGACGTTCAGGTTGGCCACCCTGGGCCCACTTAGTGCACTGAGTGGTTATTTGCTATCGCAGTAAGAGAGAATGAGTAAACAGTGAGCAATTTAGGGATGGTTAACTACTACTCGTCAAAGGATATAAAAATGTGAAACTATAATTAGATTCCTGTTCATCATGTACTAACTAAATGTATTACATGGTATGTTGCATCTTTCTGAGTTTATTTCTGAACACAGCTGAGAACTTAACAATTCAGACTGAAACCATCCTCTATCAATTCATGCCTTCATTAAGATTCCAACTGCTTATATTAGAAAAACAATTCCAAAGATGGCTTCTTTTTATCTTGGATCTAAGGATGCAAACAGGAGCAAAACACGGCAAGTCAGTTATCAATCATACAGCATAAAATAAACTGTAGCAGAAAAATTGAAAATTACATTCTTTTTTTCTACACTTAGCTGTGAAAATATTTTAACAAGTTGGCGTCAGGGTTTGCAACTTTTACATCTGTTGTTTCTTTGGGGGATTATCTTTTCACATTGGAAGATGTGATTCTTTGAAAAGTGAGGCTAGTTACAACTGTGGTATTAGATTCTACATGTGGGACATTTTAGAGGGTTGGGGAGCATCTGTGAGTTACCGTGGTTTCAAGATACTGTCCTAGCCCCCATTCTACTTGTTAAGTAGGAAAAGCTGTGATTTCATGGGTATCTGGAAAACATTTGTTCTCCACTGAAATCCATTCCTCATTCAGAGAAATTGTACAGCGTGGCCTGGCTCATATGGTCTGGGGGATGTTCCGTGATACCAGCAAACTCCAAGTTTCACTGGCATTATCACTGTCTTATTATAACTCTGAGGTTCCAGTTGGGTCTGGTGTTCAGGGGACTGTCTATGCTTTATGAACTCCTATTTCTTTCTCTCTCTCTCTCTTCTCACCCACAAGTCCAATCGCTTTATTGAAGGTTTGGAGGTGGAACCAGGCAGCGGTCCCCAACTTTTTTGGCACCAGGAATGGGTTTCGAGAAAGACAGTTTTTTCATTAACTAGGGTGGGGGTAGGGGGGTAGATTCGGGATGATTCAAGGGTATTACGTTTACTGGGCACTTTACTTCTAATGTTATTATTAACCAGCTCCACCTCAGATCATTAGGCATCAGACCCTGGAGGTTGAGGACCCCCAGAACCAGGGATGGGTCACACTGTGGACCCTTGCCCTTCTGCTCTCCCCTCTGATTTTTATGCTTCTGGATACAATGGGATATGATCTCTTGTAGATTATACACACTATGCCTGAAATAGTTTCTCTACATAAAAACTATATCCTTCATTCTCCCTCCCTCCATCAAAAGAACAAAAAGGACCCACTGTTTTTGAGGCTGGACTAGACTTCCTTTTTCTTCACCTTGAGATACATGACCGTAATTCACTGCCCCCTATCTCCTCCCAATGTTAGTAACCCTTCATACCATGTCTGGCAGGTAGGTAAGAAGACTCTCCAACCTCTCCCTGCTCCAGTACTTTTGCATCCTAAATTCTCTGGCCAATGCTTTTTCTTTAATTTTTTTCCGGGGGAGGTTTTTGGTTACATATACCTTCAAGGGGTAAACACAGTTCCTAAAGGACAGAAAGGCAGAGTGGTGTTGACTGTGAAACTGCACAGGGCCCAGAGCTGATTACGGGCAGTGCTGTAGCCGGAGAGGGCTCGCGTGGAGCCTGGGTTAGGGGCAACAGTGTCTCTGACTGGAAAAAACTCCCCTTGAGTTTATCACCTTAGCTACATAAACATTAACTCTAGAAAGCAGATATATGAGAGTTAACATATATTTCTTAATATACAAAAAATTAAAGAGGCTTATAGGAATCCATGAAGGAATTAAAACATATACAGAAATGTAAACAGTCCATGTTTTAGTACTGAAATTTAACGTGTTTTTAAAGTTTAACTCAGTTTCATTCCACACCTGGTGTTTCCCCCTCTTCCACATCCCTCTCACCTGTTGAACCTCTTTGTTTCTAATCTATAAACTCTGTAAAGGCAAGGGCAGTGTCTGATTTATTCCACTGCTGTAACAGACTGCTTGGTATATGTTTATAATTGTTTGTTAAATTAATTGTATCATATGTCTCTTGGAAAAATTTGCATTCTCCCTATTTTTACACAAGTAATTCTGAGCTGTTGATTGAATTGAAATGGAATAAACATGTTTCATGAGGCCAAGAGGTAATAATTCAGAAGAAAAATATAAAAAGTCATCTACAGGAATTTCAAGAATCAAGATAATTATTTTTTGTCCTGTAACTTCTACTCTTCAGCGAAACTGTGTAGATAACCCAACCACAACTTTCTCTGCCCTCACTAGTTTCTGTTATTTCAGCTACAAGTTCCAGTTTCTTTTTCTTCCCTGTTTCTCTCTCCGTCCTCTTTCCTCAAACCCCCTACCCCCAATTCACCCCCAGGTTTAGTAACTTTATTGATGTTAAGCAGGCCTGGGATTGTTTGCAGCTGCACAAGTCTTACATGTAAAAATCCAGATTTATGAAACANTCCCGCGCCGGCCCCGCGCCCGCGGGCTGCAGCCCGGGCGCCCCGCGGGGCCCGGACGGCGCGGGCCCGACCCCTGAGCCCGAGAGTCCCCGGCCGAGCCCGGGCGCCGAGGGCGCGTCGGGCCGGCCGGATCCTTACTGTTCGTCGTCGTCCGAGGAGCTCGAGGCTGACCCGGGCCAGCCCCGCCTGCGCGGCCGCTCTTCGGGCACCCGGCCGCTCTCCCCGGCCGCTTCCCCACCTCCGCCGACGGCCGCGAGGGGCGTCGAGGGCTCGGGCGGCGCCGCCCGCGATCGGCCGGCGGAGGAGAGCCCGGGCGGGGACGCGGCGGCCGCGGAGAAGGCGCCCCCGCCGCCCACCCTGTACGTGCAGCTGCACGGGGAGACCGCGCGGCGCCTGGAGGCGGACGAGAAGCCGCTGCAGATCCAGAACGACTACCTCTTCCAGCTGGGCTTCGGGGCGCTGTGGAGGGTGCAGGAGGAGGGCCTGGACTCGGAGGTCGGCTGCCTCATCCGCTTCCACGCAGGTAAGGCGGCCGCCTGCACGCGCGCCCTCGGGGCTCTCTTAGCCCTTCGCCGCTCGCGCGGACGACCCGTGGGACCGAGCCGAGCGCTTCCCGCCGCGGGCGCGGGGCAGGCGGCGGGGCCCCGGGTGCACACGCTCCTGAGAGGGGCCCTGCAGTGACAGTGCCGCCTTCGGGCTGCGGGGCTTGGGGCTTCAGGGCAAGTTCACAAGCCTTGAAACCAGCGGAGGAAAAGGACCGCGGGAAAAGTCCCGGAGCACCCGGCCCGCGTCCGGCTGTGCGCGGCAGGCGGCGCCCGCCTCAGTCCGGGTCGGCCGGTGCCCTGCTCCTGCTCCCCGTCCTGTCCTTTGCCCACTTAGTCCTCGGTGGAACCCGGGAGCCACGATCCTCTTTGGTGATACTTTTCCTTAGCGCTTCTTGGCTTTATTTCAGCCTCCTCTTCAAGTGTACTTCTTGCATCAGAAGTGGTTTTGCCTATGTCTTTCTGTCAGTTTCGCCCCTCTAACCTTTATAGCCAGAACTGACAATGTGACTTCCTAAATAGGGATACATAGGGGTCACAGTAGGACTTTTGATTGCCGTCTCTCGCTGAGTGTGATCTAAAATCCTCCGCATCCTTTTCTTCATTTCTAGATTAAAGATCTTAAGTTTTTTCACTGGGATAGAATTGATACATTAGATCAAGTTCTTGACCAGGGGGGACTAGTGTTTCTCTTTTAAAGACTTGGCTGGTGCTAAATTAGGGAGCTATGGGTCCTGGCTATATATTTGAGCTTAATAAGTTCTTTATGTCCTTTTCCTCTGCTGGTTTGAAGAATTATGTTTTAGTGGTAAGGAATTTTATTTAAAACAAGGTTAGTGTAATAGTTAAATCAGGAGTTACATCTTCCCCAAATTTACTAAAGTAGTAAATTACTTCTGCACTTAGGCTGCAGGTGGTGGTGGAGAGGTCACGCTTGTAATCGCATCATCTGCAGCCATTCCCTCCAACTTCATGCTCTTGGTCCACACCTGTGTTCTAACAGCAGTTTAGTCACTTTGAATGAAGAGCTCTTTACTCCTCCAGTGAGATATGCAAGACTGGTAGCATTCCTGGTGAGATGTTCCTTTATGTTTAATTGAGGTTTTTCTATAATTCAAGTGGATTTCTGATGGATTTTGGCCTCATAAAGAAAACCATATCGTGATACAATAGCTTTTGCAGTACCTGAAGATAAAGTCCCAACCAGATGATAAGTCTTTAAAAAGAGTATGGCCTAGAAAATAGGTGATTTTTTTTTTTAATGTAGGAGCAACAACTAAATTCTTCTCCTCTCTTGCGGCTCATGTAATTTATAAAATACTGTTATTTTATGAAAGCGTTAAATGGTAATCATGCTTGGAATGAGTGTTTTGTTAACATGAGAATGGTAAAGGCCTGTGTGTGTGTGTGTGTGTGTGTGTGTGTATGTTAAGAAGGGCTATGTTAAGCATATTTTGAACATATTGAACGTATTTTGCATGGAAAGAGCTCTGCATGCCTCATTTTCCTCATGATTGAGTTGTTGATCATGATAAATGTCCATGGGAAGGGTTTTACGTGTCCTAGTCATGGCATTTAAATCTTTGATTCCCCTTGATTGTCTCTTCAAGTGTGTCTAAAATGTTCTAAGTGGATGATATATAGGTGTTTTTTTTGTTTGTTTTTTAAACTTATCTTGGTATAAAGTTAACAGATTATCTTTCTGGTTAAATCTCAAATTTCTGGTGTGCTCATTTTAATCTTTTTGTTCTGTTCTTCATGAAAAGCAGTAATTGTTACTTCACTCTAAACGTACTTGCTTTGCTGTAGTATGCACAGCATAAATACATGTATACCCCTCTGTGTATACGCTTGTAAAGATAACTCATAAAATGGGGAAGCCACACACAGCATCCAGCCTATTCTTGAATATGAACCCTGTATACAGGAGTCCTAGAAGGAAGGTGCCTGATCAAGATGTCTCATTGCACATTTTATACAAAATTGAGTTTAAGCCAAAGTTAATATATCAAACATCTTTGTTGCTATTAATTTGCCATAGAACAAAATTTACCATATCATGAGTCCACTTGAACCTTTGCAAGGAAGTGTAATTGTTGATGAACAAAAGGGCTTTGTTATAAGGTGGTCTCGCTTATCACGAGCACATTATCAAGACTTCACATGTCATGGAGGTTTGCGTTAAGCTGGGAGGAGATTCCCAGAAATCACCCCTTTGGAATGTAGGACACCCAACAAGAAAGTGTTATGTAGTAATTCTTTTCCTCAAGAAGAGAATTAACATTTGTTTTACATGCGACCCTTTGAGTGGGTGTTTTGTACCACATTTGTTTTTAGAATTTTACATGGAACGTACTCTTAAATTTGTTGCTTCCTATCACTTTGTTTATGTGTGTAGTTGGGGTTAAGAATAGACTAGGAAGATGGCTTTGAAGGCTTCTGAGTGTTTTCCTGTATTTAAATTGAGCTCTTTACCTGTTATTTATATAGTTTGTTTGTCAGTTGCTTTTTTTTTTTTTTTGAGAAGTTCTTGTCTGGTGAGAACTTCATTATCTTGAGGGCACCTTTCAATTAAATTTTAGTGTTTATAACTTGGCCCAAGTGATTCTCAAAAAGGCTTTGGAAGCCATTTGTGTGTGTGTGTGTGTGTGTGTGTGTTTTAATATTTCAATATTTATTTAGGCAAAATAAAATGAAAGTCTTTAATGAACTGAAAGGCTTTGGACTCAGGGTTCTTTGTGATTGCAGAGCTGTGATAGAAACTTTAGTTTGCAAATCGTTACTGCTCCTCTCAAGAAGCCATGCTCTTAGCTGACTTAAAATGAGAAAAAAATTGTGGCTTTATCTGAAATAACTTGTGTGAAGTATTAAGTCTATTAGGTACATTAACATTTAATTTCCTTTTAAGATCAGCCATCTTAAATTCTACCTGAAAGAGAGTACTTTTAGGTGGAAAAAAAAATTCAAGAATCAGGCTGTGTTTTAGACTCCCTGGGGGCACCTGAGTCATTGATCAAGGGCAGTGTTACACGGTATTTTTTTATATTTTTGACTCTCTTCTGCCTTTTAGATTTAGTCATCTCGCTGTTTCAGCTCAGATTGTGACGGGGAAAGGACGTTGACAGAACAGAGCACGCCCACTGTGCCTGGTGAACCCTGGACAAGATATTTTTATGTGTGACTTTCTGGGATTACTCTGGAAAAGAGACTTCTCGCCCGCTCTTGTTTTTCTTCCTTTTCTCTTCTGGGAATGATCAAACCTTATGTGGTTCCCTGTGTGGAAATCAAGAAGGGGTGGCTCAGCATTAAGCTGCAATATTGGCGAGCAGTGTCTTATCACTGTAGTCACAGCAGTGTTGAGTAACGCGGCGTGAACATGTGACACCAGCCTCTGCTTCAGCGCTCCTTCTAAGAACAAAGGGTGTAACTTTGTTTTTTTACGTTTATATTTTATACTTGTTTTTGATGTAAAGTGCATACTGTCTTGTCCTTCATTAACTGTGGTTTGATAACGTCTATTAATATGTTGGGTTTATTATCTTCAAAAATCTTAAAAGAGCTTTCACATAAATTATCTCGTGTCCTTTCAGAAACATTATTAGGGAGGAGTCAGTGTCAATCCTCTTTTCAGACAGAGAAGCTGATGTGTAAAGAGTTCTGATTCTTGCTTGTGGTTTCTCAGTTCTTGGCAGAGCTAAGAAAGCATGCCTGTTCCGTCTTACAGTTCATGTCACTTTCCATGAAATCTCCTTTACGTTTGGATTTTTAACTTGGATAAAAGCATTCAGGAAATACGCTTTTTTTGCTGGTAATGAGGTGATATTATCCTCCAGTCCCAAGTGGTATTCCTTGTAAAATGTGGACGGTTCTTCATGCTGCCTTTAACATAAAGAAGCAAGACTGGACACTGCTGCTGCTGCTGCTAAGTCACTTCAGTCGTGTCCGACTCTGTGTGACCCCATAGACGGCAGCCCACCAGGCTCCCCCATCCCTGGGATTCTCCAGGCAAGAATACTGGAGTGGGTTGCCATTTCCTTCTCCAGTGCATGAAAGAGAAAAGTGAAAGTGAAGTCGCTCAGTCTGTCCGACTGTGAGCGACCCCATGGACTGCAGCCCTCCAGGCTCCTCCGTCCATGGGATTTTGCAGGCAAGAGTACTGGGGTGGGGTGCCATTGCCTTCCCCGAGACTGGACACTAAGGGGGCAATACCGAAAGAGTACGAAATGTTCCAAGTATCCCGGTGGCAAGTAGTTGCACGTACATTCAAGCTGGTGTGCATACAGCTCACCTACAGGAGGCCTGGGGTGCAGAGTCGGGCGTGACTGGGCGCCTGGACTGAGCCTGACGGTTCTTTATTCCCTTGCTCGAGCATGTCTCAGTTGTTAAGCCATAGAGCCGTCACTGGCTACAGAGTATTAGCACTTGATCTGAAACGTGGATGAGTTTTGAAGATGGCGGTGTGACACTTCATTTCCCTTAAAGCATAACTTTACTTGTAAGTATCAAAAATAGCTATCATGAAAGATTTGCACAAATCTTTTATTTGAAGTAAACTTATCTATACTTCAGTGATCAATAGTGTTTTATTGATGTCACTATGCTGTTCAGTTTTCGTAATTTCTGCCTTATATAGGGCCAGAGAGTAAGTACTCTCCCTAAATTTCATAGTTATTCCGAAAATGATGTGTGTTTTTTAATTGTAGGGAAAGGAGATGAGAGTAAATAAGTTTATGAAGTTTCTTTCTTGTAAGATTGTTAAATGATTGGTTATCCCAAGATTCTTCTTACTTTTTAAAGTGTAAGGTGTTTTATTTTCTTGTTCTCTTTCTTTATGGAATGCTGGATTTGATTTCTTGGTAACACAGCATTTATTGAGGCTGTGCATGATCCAAGGCTCGTATAATACTTGGCACTTTCGTCTAAACATTTGTTGAGCTGAATCTGTGGAATTTTGTGAAGCAGCTGATGGTGTGTGTCCTTCCTGTTTCCCCAGGGGTTGTGTTAAATGTGCACACACATCTCTCCCAGGACACACCTCTCTTTCAGGATACACACACACACACACACCCACACCCACACCCCCCTACCTACCTACCTCCCAGGGCAGGAAATTGTAGGTGTTAATACCTTCTCTCTTAATACCGTCACGTGAATGAAGCTCTATGGGGATTTTGAGATTCTCTCTCAAAGTTTTCTTAAAATTTAACAGGTGTGCCCCCCTCCTTTTCACAAGCATCTCTTACCTCAACTTTGAGATGAATTTAATGAGGCATCTATCAAATGAGGCGTCTCAGATTTAATGATTTGATTATGTGCCAGGGTTGAACACGGTTCAGTCTACCTGGACAGGAGAAGGGTTTAATTGTGCTGTGACAGTTGAGAGACCCTGAAGCCACTCAGTAGAAAAGCCTTTTCTTTAAAGATGCTGACATTTTGAAAAAGAGAAAGAAATGTTATTAAAAGGTCCAAAATAGTCTGGGTAAATGAAGCCTTTTTTTTTTTTTTTTTTCTTCCTCTGAAAGTCTCACCTTCTAAAACCTACTCCACTCCAGGCTTCAGGGACAACACTGGTGATGAGAGGTTTTGAGTCTGGCTTCAGGTCCCTCTGTTTCTTGGGCAGACTTTTATACTTTCCTTTGGTTTTCTAAAGAGAGTAGAGTTAAAACCAAAGAAAATATGGATTCTTTAGACATATTAGCTGCTTATAACCTAAGTCTGTGTGACTGGTTGTTATGAAACCTCCTCTCTAGGCTTTGGAAAATTTTCATAAATAGAAATTCCGGGGCCTGGAAAAAATACACTTTAATGATAGTTTGATTAAAGAACATTAGGATATTTGGTTAACTACGAAATAGCAGCTCTTTCAAGTTATATGATAATTGTACTTTAGAGTCAAGAATAGTAATGGTTACTGGATTACTGAAGGGTAATTACATGTCAATTTAGAGGTGGAATGGTTTTGTTTTATATATATATAAAATATATGCCTGGTATGCCTTTAATATGTTACATGAAGCAAAGCCTAACCATCCCATAATGCCACATTAGTGCTGAAATGCTTCCCTGTTGTAGGTTGGCATTTGAGATTGTGTTAATGCATTGTAAAGCGTATCAATAATGGCGTGTCTTGCTGAGGCACAAGTCCAGGGACTTTAGAGTTTGGGGCTTAGGAGTTCTATTGGAGTGAGATGTTTTGGTTTCACATTATACATATTTTGTGAGTTTGTACATGTTGATACTTTAGCAAAGCACAAAAAAATCCAGAATTTAAAAAGCTGTTTATTCGATGGCATCAGGCCTTCGTTGTGGTACAGAAGAGGTTTGTCACATCATGTGAAATCTTTTGGTAGCCAAAAGGCTTAGCTGCCCTGTGGCATATGGGATCTTAGTTCCCGCCCAGGGATGAAACCCCTGTCTGCTCCATTGCAGAGCAGGTGCTCAATCACTGGATCACCAAGGAAGTCCCCCAGATCCAGAACTTTTGACACGTATTTTCTGAAATGCAGGTTGTTAGAAGTAAATTAGTCTCCCTTCCAGTTACACGAAAGCATTTGGCTGATAATTGAATAAAACTGGAAATAACTTTGCTCTGGTCAGTGCCGATAATGAATCTGGACATCTGAGATAATCCGAGCTGGCTGGTTTCGGTCCTCCCCCGGCCGCATTCTGTTCAAGCAGGAAGGGTTCTGTGCTTGGCGGCGGCTAGCTCTGCTGGCTTGTGCGTCCGATGCGCGCGGGTGGAGACTGCGTTGTTTCATGTGTCCACCTCCATTAGTAATATGTTAGAATGCTTGAGTGTTCTTTCAGATACCAGGCATGCTTTTAAATACAGCAAAAGAAAGTACGAACTGTGCTTGTTTCCACTGCCTATTTAATAATTATCTGGGTTTTACAGTCAGCTCACTCCTGACACACAGTCCAAAGAGTGTGATTCTATGAACAGAACCAGTTTTGGACTTTTATTGTCATGTATAAGAAATACATCCTTAAGCAATGGTTTCTTTATTTCTAACCATACATTGGGAGAGCTTTTTGGCTGTACTCCAGCACTGGAATGGGCTTCCCCGGTGGCCTGCAGTGCGGGAGACCCCGGTTCGATCCCCGGGTTGGGAAGGTCCCTGGAGAAGGGAATGGCTCCCCGCGCCAGTGTTCCTGCCTGGAGAGTCGCGTGGACGGCGGAGCCTGGGGGCTGCGGTCCGTGGGGTCACAGAGTGGGACGTGAGCGAGCGGCGGACACTGCTTGCGCTGGAGGGGGGCCGCCTCCTCGGGCTTCGGAGTCGGGCTGCTGTGCCGGGGGAGGGCTGCTGTGCCGGGGGAGGGCTGCTGTGCCGGGGGAGGGCTGCGGGGAGAGGAGCGAGTGTGAGTGGGGGCTCGCCGTGGACCTGCCCTGGGCCGCGAGCTCCCGTGCGCTCTCCCAGCTCCCAGCCTCCGGGGGCTCCGCTGGAGGGCCCGTCCTTCAGGTTAGAAGGGCTAAACGTCTGCTTTCAGCTCTCTGGCCCCTGACTGTGGGCGGAGAAACAGCCGCACCCCTGCCTTTCGTTGCGGAGGAAGGAACCGCCCTGGCCCCGGGCAGCCCGAGCGGAGCGCCGTCCCGGGGCAGGCGCGGCCGGCGGGGCCGCCTCGCCCGCCAGCCCCGGGCTCCAGGAGCGCGCGTGTCCCGCGGACGAGCTTTACGCGGCGGTCCGCCGACGCCTCCGCGCGGTGCACAGGGAGCTTTCAGGTGCCGAGGCGCGGCGGGCGGAACTCGCGCCCCGGCCTGTGTCCGTGGTCCCAAGCGGCCGCTCCTCCGCAGTCCCCGAGCGTGCGGGCCGCGAGCTGGCGGGCAGCGCCCCGTGGTCCCCCGCCCCTCCTGGGGAAGCGGTGCCGCCCCGGGAGTGCCGGCAGGCGTGGACGCCCCCTTGCACACGTGTGCGCGTGATACGCACCCGCACTCACGTTTTCCACTGAGTGGGGGGGGAATTATATTTGTGGGTTGAAGGGCGCGGGTGGGGTAGATAGTCGGGGGTGGGTCTCCGTTTAAAAATCAGAGTTCTTAATTATGCCGGTCTCCCCCATGTTTCAGTTGGTGGCTGACTGCTCTTGTGAAGGGCATTTTCACGTCCCTCGCCCCTTTTCTGTCTGATGCTTCTGTTTCCCTTCTGCCTCGCAGACTTGCTTTTGGGGGAGGGCTTAGCTAGGGAAGCCGGCTTTGGTTTGCAAGTTGCTGCTTTCTTTATCTGGTGGTGCTTTTATGTCAGTCGTTCCCTCTAGGTATCAGGCTTCTGTGTCATGCCTAGGAAGGCCTCCCCATCCCAGGATTGAAGAGGGGAGGGCAGACCTAGACTAAATCGCCCATATTTTCCTGTGGTGCCCTATAGCTCTGCTTATCTCAGCCCGTGCTGCTTAAGAAAGGGAGCGGAGTGAGCGCGCTCTGTGGGAAAGTGGAGCATCTCTTAGTGGCTTACACTGTCCGCTTTCCTCAGCCGATGGTTTCTGTCTTTCAACTGGTAGACATTTACATCATTCTTACGACGTGCTAGGCACTGGGTTAAGTGCTTTGTAAATGCCAGCTCATTTAATCCTCATAACAACCCAGTGAGGCAGACAGTGTTGCCACCGGAGGGTTGCAGGCAGACTGCTTATTTAGTTCTCTGAATTTGTCAAGCCAGCAGCTTCCCAGGTGGTGCTAGTGGTAAAGAACCCATCTGCCAGTGAGACGAGAGAGATGTGGGTTCGATCTCTGGGTGGGGAAGATCCCCTGGAGGAGGGCATGGTACCCAGGCTCAGTATCCTTGCCTGGAGGATCCCACGGACAGAGGAGCCTGGTGGGCTACAGAGTCAGAGTCGCAGAGTCAGACGTTGCTGAAGCGGCTCAGCTCTTGGCAGTGTGTCACAGCCTGACCCGCTGAAGGTGAGAGCCTTGTCCTTAATGACCTTCGGGGGCCAGCTGGAGCAGGTCAGCATTTGGGGAGCGCTCACTCTGAAGTGGTTGGAACTGAGACCTGCATTCTGACCGTGGCCCTGACCCTGGAGCTCCGGCTCCCTCTTTCCTGTTTTGTGGAAGCAGGTAACGACCTTGAGCCACACGGGGTCATTAAGATCGAATGGGGTGATGCCAAGTGCCTAGGACAGCAGGGCCCATGTCTCACAGGCCCTGGGCCTGAGGCTGGAGGCAGCGCTGACGGAGGAGCGAAGATCTGGACTCGACCGCCGGCTCCTCCTTTCTGGATTGGGGGCCGTTACTCTCCCTAAGCCCCGTTTATTAGAGGGAGAGAAGAGGTGATAAAAACAACCAGTCTTGGAGCCCCTCCTGAGGTCGAGATTTGATAATACGCGTGGAAGTGCTTTGTAAACTGTGAGATGTTCTACAGATGAGGTTTGGTGCCGTTATTTTTAGAACTAGTAAATTGCCACAAATGTTAATTAGAGGTAATTAGGGCTCGTTAAGGAAGATGGGCCTCGCTGTTGCTCAGTGGCCTGGCAGACTGTACACTTGGCTCCTTCTTTCAGTCCCGTGATTTCCATGAGTACCTACCTTGTCACATGCGTTTCTGATTCACAGATGACTAACTTTAATTTTCTAGGATCCCTTGAAGTACCTGTAGATCTGAGGGCATGTTTGTGGAAACAAGTGAGCCAGTGTTTAGAAAACAAAGGTGGAAAATGTTCTGATAGGCAGTGGTTCACCCATGACTATAGTCACAGGGAAGGACAGGCTCCTGACCTACTTACATGTCCCCAGAAGGGCCTCAAACCGTCTTGAAGGACCAGAGGGGGCAGGCTCTTTGCCATAACTCTGGACTCCGGAACTGTTTGCAGAAGTAACCATCAGTTACTAGTAGATCAAAGTCTAGTTGGACTAAGTTTAGGGTAACTCCAGATGAATTCTTTAAGATTTACCAAGCCTTTTACCCATTTGGATCATTTGGGCTTCACTGGGTATCATCCTTTGGGAGGATCTAAGTTATGGGTTAAGCAAATGTTGATTTTGCTTTCTTGAAGTGGCAACTATGCCAATGCTCAAGGCTGCCCTGAGCCTGGCAGGGACCTCCAGAACTCTTGAAAGTCCATCTCTCATTGCTTTCTATAAGGCCTGCGAGGGTTTCGCTTTCTTTGGATTTATGAGGTTTATGGGAGATGCTGTCTTTATCTTCCAGAACGAGATACTTCCCTTTAGTTTAATGTCATGTAGACCAACCATATTAATGTAAAATTTGGAAGATGAGGAATTGGTCATAACCTGAGGGTATTATCCTTAACTTTGCCCATCAACTGTCTGAATTGTCATTGGTGGAGGAATTTTTTAAAAACCTCTTAAGTGGACTAGGAGGAAACAAAGCTCTTAAGTGTTCACACAGGCAAAAACAACTGTTTTATCCATGGCTGTAAAACCCATACTGCAGTTAATGGTAAATTAAGTCTTTGCTGACGGCCTGTTACAAATTTAAGTGAAAGACAGAACGTCTCTGTGAAACATCGTCTTATGTCGTAACGTGAATGAAGACGCTAGAAAGAACCTTTATTGTTTTTTTGTGTTCTAAAAGTATGATAGACACCCTTTTTTTTTTTTTTAAGATATGCAGATCCTGGTTGACTAAGGTAAGTCATACTTCCGATTAAAATGAGAATACCTGTGGTTCAGACTAATCAACACTCAGGCTAATTACCTGCCAGTGTGTATTTTCCGCTGTCAATGCACCTTTCTGTCCTGTGTGACAAGTCTTTAGACCTCAGTTAACTCATTAGAATAGTATCAACACCCGACAAACTGGTTTTACGGGGGATGCTAACAGAAGTGTTTTCATCGGTGTGATTATAGGGGGATGGTTGCTGTTAGCCCCTGTGATTGTAAGCAGGCCAGTCGCTCGGGCATGTCCGACTCTGTGCGACCCCATGGACTGCAGCACGCCAGGCCTCCCTGTCCATCCCCAACTCCCGGAGTTTGCTTAAACTCATTTCCATCGAGTAAATGGTGCCATCCAACCATCTCATCCTCTGTAGCCCCCTTCTCTTCCTGCTTTCAGTCTTTCCCAGCATCAGGGTCTTTTCAAATGAGTCAGTTCTTCGCATCAGGTGGACCAAGTATTGGAGCTTCAGCTTCACTTGTAACTAAGTCCTAAGAAAAGCTTAATGTATTTATTTATTTTTTATTTATTTTTGTTTGTTTGTTTTATTTATTTTTCTCCCAAACATGACCCCCCCCCCCCCCACCTCCCACCCCACATCATCCTTAGCTTAATGTATTTAACCAAAGTCTGAGCAATGTTATCTCATTGATAAGTTGTTGTATGTAGTCACTGAGTCGCGTCCTACTCTTTGTGACCCCTTGGCCTGTAGCCCACCAGGCTCCTCTGTCTGTGGGATTTCCTGGGCAAGAATGCTGGAGTGGGTTGCCATTCCCTTCTCCAAGGGTCTTCCCTACCGAGGGATCCGACCCGAGTCTGCACGGTTGGCAGGTGGATTCTTTGTGGTAAATACACAGGTAAGTAAGTAAGTCACTGCAGTCACTCGGTCGTGTCTGACTCTTTGCGACCCCAGGGACTGTAGCCCGCCGGCTTCCCCTGTCCATGGGATTCTCCAGGCAAGAATGCTGGAGTGGGCTACCATTTCCTGCTCCAGGGCACAGGTTCATGTTGGTAAACACAGTGACAGACGTTTTACACACCTGTGTGTCGGGACTGCTAAAGAAGTGATGTCATTGTGAAGATACCACACCAGGGTCCATTTCTGAGAGGGGGTCCTCTAGTAGTTACTACACTTGGAATGCTGGTTTTTTGTTTTTGTTTTTTTTAAAAACCTCAGATTGACTTGCAGCTGCTAATAGAGAATGGGGAACTCTGATTGCTTCCTCCTTCCATACATGTTCATGAGGTCTCCCACCCCAGCCCCCAGTGAGATAAAATGGTCAATAGCCTCTTGGTTCTGAGAAACTGATAGATTAACCCAAGTGATGTTGACCTCCAGATAATGCTGATGGAGATAGGGACGTGGTGGTTTATCCTTAAGGTACTTTCATGAGTACGGCTGTATAAAGCCCCTTGTACAGCATCTTCTTTATCTTTCAGAAACATTTGTAATAATTGGACTAAACCAGCTTTGTCTGTAGATGGTTACTGTGAATCATTCAGAATCTGGCGAACGTCATCATTGGTAATTGCTGCTGGGGACTGCCTTTGCCAAGCTCCACGGGTGACAAAAGGGTGACAGCGTCTTGGATATTCCAGGGAGGGCCTAGAATGAGAGTGCTGGAAGGGACCGGGGGCATCTGGCCCAGTTAGAAGCCTGCGCTTACCTGGTCAGGACTGACGGGCATCTGGCTTCTGCTTGTTGCCTGCTCACCGCGTCCTCATTTCAGGGCGGCACCCAATGCGGACGGTGCTCGTGGGGGGTGAGCTGTGGAGCAGCAGCAGCAGCGTCTCCTGGGAGTGGGGGAAATGCAGACGCTCAGGCCCACCTCGGACTTTCTGAAAAATCGGCCTTTTAACAAAATCCCCGGGCGATGCGTTTGCACAGTGCCGTTTAAGAAGTGCCAGTGTTGGATGGATTGCGAGTGGGAGAGATTAGAGCGGGAGGAGGGAAGCTGCCGGGAGCCCGTGTGGCTCAGGGAGATGCTGAGGGCTGGCACTGGGCAGTGCAGTAAGAACAGGCGGCCGGCGCACAGGGCTCAGCAGTCGACATGGAAGCTTAA
Organism: Oreotragus oreotragus; assembly: GCA_006410675.1. Classification (NCBI taxonomy): domain Eukaryota; kingdom Metazoa; phylum Chordata; class Mammalia; order Artiodactyla; family Bovidae; genus Oreotragus; species Oreotragus oreotragus. Next base: position 71,350 of record SJYX01019432.1, read on the forward strand.
AGGTGACGCCTTAGCCCTTTGATAAGAGGGCTTTGGGTCAGTTCCTGAAGGTGGGAAGCAAAAGGTTGTGTGGGGTGTCACTAATAGTCCCCTGAAACTGGAGGATCGGGGCTCAAGCTGTATGAGGATGAATGAAGGTATGTCCTGCTCTTCGTATTTAAATATTTTGCAGCTGAGGCTGAATTTTGCTGAGGATGAGTTTGAAATGTTAACGTACTTTAAGCTGACAGTAATCGTGTGTTCAGCTGGCAAATGGACTTGGCTCACCACCCAGCTTCCAGATCTCAGTGGGTCCTTTTGCTTTCTGCTGTTTTTCATATCTATGGTAACTCTCAGAAAGATGATATAAACCTTTTTTGTTTACCTGGCTTTCTGGTAAGAGCTCCCTTTTTCACACCCAGAATAAATGCTGGTGGGGCTGTGAGCCTGGATGGAAGGGAAGAGGTCTAAAAAGAGTGTTTCTGTTAAAGTTTTAAAGCTCTCAAGATGAATGCCTTTTGAACATTGAGGCTTTTTCCTGTCTGGGGTGTGGATGGGGGACATAAACAGTTTGCATAAACAATTATGTAATTTGCATAAATAAGTCCAATAAAACTTGAACTGCCTTAACGAAGGCATTGTTGAGTGCCAAGGGCACCCAGAAGTCAGACAAAGCCACTCTTCCTGGAATGCTCTGGGAAGACTTCCTGAGGATCCCTTGTGTGAACAGGACCAGCACTGTGTGAAACGGGCATGTCGGGAGTGTGGGAAGGGAGGCTGGGGGCTGTTAGAGGGTGAGCAGGGACTGGGCGGGGGGAGGCTGGGCCGCTGGAGAAAGGCCCCCCAAGTGAGGGCATGGTGGGCGGTGGGAGCGTGGAGCCTCTGCGCAGAGCAGGAGGCCCGGAAGCTGTGTCTGAGGCGTGGAATGCAGGGCCTTACCTGGCGGCCGGTTGCCGGAAGGACTGGAGGGAGGCCAGAACCTGGGAGGCGGCCTTGGGCGTTTAACGCGTGTTAGTCCGCCTGCCAAGTCTGACTCTGTGACCCCGTGGACTGCAGCCCGCCAGGCTCCTCTGTCTACGGGATTCTCCAGGCATTTAGTCAGCATTTAAAGCACTCTGTTAAGGAGCTAAGTTCCAAAGAAGGCATGGCCTTGCCTCAAGGAGTGCAGCCCAGTAGGAGAAAAAGAATTCATTTCGATGGAGAGTCACCTCCTCCTGAGGTTTGCACAGTGTGGTTTCTACCAGGCTGCGGCTGGGCCGGTGGGAGATGGCCTTGAACACTGGAGCGGAAAGAACTGCACATGTGGCAACTGGAATGTAGAATCCCGGGGTCTTACCGAATGATTGTGTGTTGGGGTGGAAGAGTAGCACCGGGTCTCTTGTTCACCCCTAGAGTTGTCTGGGTGTCTTCCCGCTGGCAAGCGTGTCGCTGCCCCTGTGCCGGGGTGTCCCGTGAGCTGAGCTGCAGGCCTCACACCCTGTCTTAGGGCGACTTGGAGGTCTCTGCTTTGATTGACTCCAGTCCCCTCACCAAATAGGAAAAGGAGGACGTCAAGGCTGTATATTGTCACCCTGCTTATTTAACTTACATGCAGAGTACATCATGAGAAACGCTGGGCTGGAAGAAGCACAAGCTGGAATCAAGATTGCCGGGAGAAATATCAATAACTAGATACGCAGATGACACCACCCTTATGGCAGAAAGTGAAGAGGAACTAAAGAGCCTCTTGATGAAAATGAAGGAGGAGAGTGAAGAAGTTGGCTGAAAGCTCGACATTCAGAAAACTAAGATCATGGCATCCGGTCCCATCACTTCGTGGCAAATAGATGGGGAAACAGTGGAAACAGTGGCAGACTTTATTTTTCTGGGCTCCAAAATCACTGTAGATGGTGACTGCAGCCATGAAATTAAAAGACGTTTACTCCTTGGAAGAAAAGCTCTGACCAACCTAGACAGCATATTCAAAAGCAGAGATATTACTTTGTCAACAAAGGTCCGTCTAATCAAGGCTATAGTTTTTCCAGTGGTCGTGTATGGATATGAGAGTGGGACTATAAAGAAAGCTGAGTGCCGAAGAATTGATGCTTTTGAACTGTGCTGCTGGAGAAGACTCTTGAGAGTGCCTTGGACTGAAAGGAGATCCAGCCAGTCCATCCTGAAGGAGATCAGTCCTGGGTGTTCATTGGAAGGACTGATGCTGATGGTGAGTCGGACATGACTGAGCGACTGAACTGAACTGAATCGAGTCCCCTCACCAACATGCAGAAGAGAGGAGCAGGAGTTGGCTGTAGGGTGTGGGGGGAGGTGGTGAGATCGCTTTGGGCTGTGCTGCACGTAGGGCGCCTGAGGGCCGTGCAGGCGCGGCTGCGGCTCAGGGAGCCGTGTTTAGGCAGTTGTGACAGTCCTTGTGCCGAGTGAAGCTGCTCGGTCACACGGGTAGAGGGAGGAGAGGGCTGTGGAGGCTACTCCAAGGAATGCCTGTTTAAAAAGTGGTGTAGTGGACTCTGATGCGTGAAAGATTTCAGATGTGGAGAGGGACACTCGATGGCATGTATATGAAGGTTGGTTAACAGGCAACGTGAAGTTTGGCCTGAGATTATGCTAGTTGTTACCTTTCAGGGGGACATTGATGGAAAGGGGCTCGAGCCATCTGGTGTTGATAATGCTCTTTGCATTTTTCTGGGTTTTATTTTCCTGGGTGTACGCATATACAGAACTGCATTAACTGTAGCCTTACGGCTTGTGTGCTTTACTAGATGTAAGCTGTCCCTCAGGAGAAAGAAGAGATGCGGTCCTGAAGGAGAAACCTGAGCAGTGTTTCTCTCGTCCTCAAAGGGGAGAGAGAGGAGGGTGATGGCTGACTGGAAGTGGGGTGAGCAAGGGAAAGTCCTGGGAGAGGGAAGCCGGGGAGCGTGAGCCCTCGTGGAGTTCACCGCGGGCAGGACGAGGCCTGCCTGTTCTCTGAGATTGTTAAGAAGGACGGGGCAAGACACAGGAACACTGTGACAGTCAGGAAGTCGGGCCCCAGTTTTCTTGCTGAGAAGGTGAGGAAAGTCGAGTCTCAATGTTCACTGTGTGTAACGTGCTTTCTCTTGAGTGGGTCAGTCACGACTGCTAATCACTGTTCCTGCCTGCTTTGGGGAACTCATGACTGGGGTTTCCGTCTACACTGAATTTTCTGCAGGGCGATCCTTTGTTGACTATCCTAAGGCACCTGCGGCTTACTGCGTGCGGAGGGGAGGGGAGGATGGCAAACCAGAGGTGGAGACGACTGCGGCTCAGGCTGGCCGGTTGGCTGTGCTTGCGTTGGCGGTGTGTCTGAGTGGCCCAGTGGTTCTCTCCTCCCCAGCTCTGAGTGTGTGTTTAGGCAGCGGTGGGCCACTGGGGTGGGGGTGTATGGATGTGGAGACAGGTCAAAAACCTTCAGAAACGCTTTGACGAAGCTGGGATCATGCCTTCCATCAGCTTCTGTTTCCTTGCTGTTTAAGCATCACTTACGGAGCAGTGAGACTCCTGCGAGGCTTGCAGACTGAAGGCTGGTTCTGAAGGATGTGCTTTCCTTTCCCAGTTCGTCAGAGTGCCTTGTGGCTTGAACCCGTTTATAAAGTGAGCATGAAGGCATGATAATTATAAGTATGGATGGATACAAGTCAGAGTGTATAGGAGGCAGTTATTCTGAAATGCTCTTAAGCCATGCTACACCGATGTTTTTCCTCTTGTGAGTTGTAGTAAGTGTTGAATTTCTGTTTTGTGCTCAGCACTGGGCTGGATGCTGAGATTTCAAATTGTGGTTATTGAAACACAGTTAATATGTTTAATGAAAAGCACAGCTAGGTTGTTCTTAAGAATGTAATTGCCCCATTATTTACTGAAGTAACTAGATCATCTAGTTATGTTATATTCTGGTTACAGAGTTTGTTTCTGTAAGATTTTAGTAAAGACCTAAAGGTCACGGGATAGAAAGTCTTGAGAAAGAAACATAATTGTTAACTCTTTGTTTCAAACAATAATTAACTTCATATCAAACAAGTTAAATTGCCAAACACAGTCCCTGAGGCAGGGGGCCCAGCATGCTCCGGGCAGACCCAGAGGGAGGGCTGGGAGGAGCACCAGGAGGAGCTGGCGAGGTCGGCGGTCAGACGGTGGGCGCACGTGCTCTGGCAGGCTCCGCGCGCTGGAACATAATTGTTAACTCTTTGTTTCAAACAATAATTAACTTCATATCAAACAAGTTAAATTGCCAAACACAGTCCCTGAGGCAGGGGGCCCAGCATGCTCCGGGCAGACCCAGAGGGAGGGCTGGGAGGAGCACCAGGAGGAGCTGGCGAGGTCGGCGGTCAGACGGTGGGCGCACGTGCTCTGGCAGGCTCCGCGCGCTGGGTCTTCACGCGGCTTCCTTGCCTGCCCCTTAAAGGAAATGGAAGGTTGGGAGAGACGCCCTCTTGGTTGTATCTGGCTGTAAGGGTCTTAAAGGCCACAGTTAGTGTTTTGGAACTGATTATAAATCTGATAGGAAAGCATTCCACTGACTCGTCAAGCGTCATGTAGATGTGTCTCTTTCAAGGACAGGTGCCACAATCGTGGCATCAAAATGATGGTCGTTTCATAACTCCTTCTCATCTCTCCGGAAGGAAGATGAAGTCAGGGTAGGCATAGGCTCTCTGTTCTGAGTTCGCTGGCCTCTGTTCGGGACTCCTGACGGGCCCCTCGCTGCTCTGCCTGCCTGCACGGCCCACGGACGCGTTCTCACCTCACCCAGGGCTGCCCTGAGCGCGCTGGGGACCCAGGATGCTCCCCAGCTGCGTGAGGCCGTGGTGTGAGAATAGGGGGCCTGTTGTTTTTTTTAAGCTGGTCTCACATTCGTTTTTACAGAAAGCTTCATTTTACCCTCTTTTTGTCCCACCCTAGCCCACTTACTTTCCCTTTCTTAGAAAAGTTAGTATCTCTCAGTGAATGAGTCTCTAAACACTCCCTGCTGTACACTCTTAATTTCTGGACTCATCCCAGCATTGAGCTGAGCTAAACCTCAGGCGAGTTGCATTGGGGAAATCAGCGCTCTCTTGACACTTTGGCAACCGCTTCCATTTAATGAAAATGCGACTGTGTTACAAGGGTCAGGCCCCGTTAGGGAGACATTCGGGGAGCTTGTACCTGCATAGGGTTCCATCCACAAATGAGAGAGATCCCGAGGTCATTTGTGCACAGAGTCCATCATCTTCCGATCACAGGCAGGTTAATCAGCTTCGTTAGTGTCATTCTTTGCTCCCTTCACCCTCTCTTGGCCAGTCATCTTTTGAGTCATTTTCCTACTTTTTGGATGAGATCACATCCTAGGACTCAGGAACGAGGTTAAAAACAGCTCTTTATTTTAGGGTTCTGTTGCATAAACTTTTAAAGTGGGCAGAAGAGTGTTGCGACCCCTGCGCACTTGCCGCCGAGCGTCAGCAGGGAGTCACTGCGGCGCTGTTCTTGCTTTACCGCTTGCGCCTCGATTGCTCGGAAGCAAATCCTGGACTTCACGTCATCTCGTCTCTGCATTTCTCTCAAGTATCTCCAAAACCTAAGCGCTCTTTAGCAACAACCATGATACCGTTGCTTCTTAAAAATTAACACGCATTCCCATTTTTCGGTGAAGTCAGTGTTCAGATTTCCTGCTGTCTTTTAACTTTTTGTGAGGAATGTGGCCCAGGTGTGGGCAGTGCGCTTGTGATGTTTGTCCTTTTTGTGAGGAGTGTGATCCACGTGATGTTTGCTTTGTTCTGTCTTCTCGGCGTCTTCACTTGAGGCTGCCTTCTCCCCTCCTGCTCCCTTCTCTCCCCTCTCCCCTGCAGTTCACGGGTTGGCTGGCTGCAGTGCTTCCCATAGACTGGGTTCTTCCGGCTACTTGCTCGTGGTGTTTACAGGAGTATGTCGAGAATTCGGGCGTGTCCTTCTGGGTTTTTTCTTTTCGTCTCGAGTTTTACTTATTTTATTTTATTTTTGATACTGATCACGTGAGTTAAGCGGGGTCTCCTTTTGGAGGACAGAGCTAGCGCCATGTGTCACATGTGGCCCACAGACCTGCTGTGTTTGGTGACGCGGTCTGAAATATTTTCAGGTTAACTGCCATCAGCTCAGCATCGTAAAGCTCCCCATAAAAGCCAAGGCTCCTTCAGTCAGGAGATCCAGGCGTCCTGGGCTTCTGTGGCGACACCCACGGTGTAGTGACGAGAGGTGACGACACCCTCCAGAGGGCACCCATCTGCTCCAGGAGACCCCAGGCTCTCCATCAGAGGTCTCCTGAAAGGGCCTGCACGGTGTGTGAGCCCTGCTGCGGCGCAACTGCACTTACTTCTGTCTGCGTGGTCTCCCTTAAATTTGATGCCTGACAGTTTGATTCTGACTCTTTGCACATGTTTTACTCCAAGCTGATGTTTGGGCTGTTTGCCTGTCCGACAGTCGGTGTTTGTTCAGAAGGTCAGCGTGCCAGCTCGAGTTCGGGCTGCGCTTTGTCTGTTGATGGTACGACATCAGTGTGTGGCATCGTATTCTCATGCCCTGTGGAAATCAGCACACACACTTCTAGAACCTAACAGAATGCTTGGCACATAGTAGGCATTCAATAAACTCTCGTTGAATGAGTGGAGAAAGAAAGGAGCCAGCAAACAAACTACCAGATAAAACATAGGAGGAGAAAGGAAGTCACGTGCTGGGTGCCCGAGTCTGAATTTCGGTCGTGTTCGTCTCTGCTCTTTCACTAGCGTGTGTTAGCAGGAGGTGGCTGTAGTTACCGTGTGTTATCCCACCACCGTGGCCTTCGCAGATGGCTGCCTGCCACAGCATGAGGGCTCCATCCCTGGGTCGGGAAGATCCTCTGGAGGAGGAAATGGCAACCCACTCCAATATTCTTGCTTGGAAAATTCCATGGACAGAGGAGCCTGGCGGGCTACAGTCTATGGGGTTGCAGAGTCAGACACAATTGACCGTGTACACACACACACACACACACACACACACACTCTCACAATTTAGAAGGAACTTCTGTATAGGTTTGCGAATGTTTATCTCATACGTCAATAACAGGTAAGTTGGGGATAGATTTCCTAAGAAGAGACTTCAGTTTATTTGTGCTTTGGAAAACAGACTTGCTGGGTTTTCCTACTTTGCCATAAGAACTTGGAGTTTAATTCTCCCTCTGGAGCATCTCCTGTGTTAACAAGCACTTGCAGCAAGTGTGAAAGAGGAAAGGAGTCCAGCTGGGAAAGAGCGCACAAACTTGAGGGTCCTTAGGAGCTGCACTGGGCATAATTTGGTGGGGCTTTGAAATCTGGCATTTGGATATCACTGAAAATAATAATTTTAAAATGCTCTTGCATTTTAGGGTTTAATAATCTTATTTATGTTATACTTACACATCCTTTAAAAATTATAATTGAGGTTTTGGTCTCTTTTTTTGGCATGTAGGAAGCCTCCCTGAACTTTTTCTTGCTTACTGACAAACACCTTTTATAAAAAGTGTGAGTGAGGTTAAGTTCTGTACACTTCGACTCAAAGAGGATATTTAATTTATCAGGGGTAAAAGAACAGAAAAACAAATACCAGTAAACATGCTCTAGCACCATCTGAGGTAGTGATAATGTGTGAAATGTAGTTTGGATGACCCTCAGCCGTCAATACACTGACCTTTCGTTAAGAAGTCTAGCTCATTTTGCACATCTTTAACTGTGTGCTGAAATTAAAAGATGCTTACTCCTTGGAAGGAAAGTTATGACCAACCTAGATAGCATATTAAAAAGCAATTTACCACTTTTTTTAAGAATTGAGAGATACTTGATATTTTTTCCTTTCTTCACTTTATCTCAATGTATTTTCACTCACTGACTCCCTGGTTTGGCGCTATTTAATTGACAGATAAACTATCTAATAAGCCATGAATTCTCACAGCCCACAGTACATAACCAGCACCTGTAGGATGAATTTAGAGTTGCAGATTCAACGATATCCAATCCCCCTTTCACAATGGAATCCATAGATTTATGGTAGGGCCCATGAATTGGTATTCTAGGCAATAATTTTGATGCAGACTACCCTTTGAGAGGTCGGTCTAGTCAAGGCTATGGTTTTCTCAGTGGTCATGTGTAGATGTGAGAGTTGGACTGTGAAGAAAGCTGAGCGCCGATGCTTTTGAACTGCGGTGTTGGAGAAGACTCTTGAGAGTCCCTTGGACTGCAAGGAGATCCAACCAGTCCATCCTAAAGGAGATCAGTCCTGGGTGTTCATTGGAAGGACTGATGCTAAAGCTGAAACTCCAGTACTTTGGCCACCTCATGCAAAGAGTTGACACATTGGAAAAGACTCTGATGCTGGGAGGGATTGGGGGCAGGAGGAGAAGGGGACGACAGAGGATGAGATGGCTGGATGGCATCACTGACTCGATGGACAAGAGTTTGGGTGAACTCCGGGAGTTGGTGATGGACAGGGAGGCATGGCGTGCTGCGATTCATGGGGTCACAAAGAGTCGGACACGACTGAGCAACTGAACTGAACTGAACCCTTTGAGAAGTACTATTCCAGACCAAAAAAAAAAGTTCCTCCTTTACTGAGACAGGTTACATTATCCAAGAGCCCATTATTCCAACATCTTAAGCTATTGTCCAGAAATTCCAGTGATTGCCAGTACCATCTGTGTAGCCAAATGTTTGACTTCAAGACAGTTTTTCTCTTTTAAAATCTTATGGAGAGAAAAATATGTTGAAAATACCACTTAGCATCCATAGCCCCTTTCCTTCCTTTGATTTCCTACCCAACATTTCAGAAAGAATCCTGTTTTCAAATGTCTTTAATCCTGAGATGAGCCAGCAAGAGTGAGAGATGGTTAGCCATCTTGCTAAAGTTATTCTCCCCTATAGGATACATGCTTTGGAAAAACAACACATCTCCTACATTATGAGGATATTTGCATTCATCTGCATCTAAATGAATCAGTAGAAAGTCACCAACACCCATGCTAACTTTTCCATGCCTCCTATGATCAATGTCAAGCTTTTCTTTTCCCAACAGTGCTTGAAAATCATACTTACTGGATCATGTCTTTTCCAAAAGATCTGAAATCTCTAAGTCAGTGATACCAAACCAAGCGCAATTTGGACCCAGGGTACATTGGCCATGTCTGGAGACATTTGTAATTGTTACAAATGGAGCTGGGAATGCTACTAGCACCTGATATGTGGAGGCCAGGATGTCGCTAAATACTTGACAATGCACAGAGAATAAATATAAGTTGTACTGATACTGAGAAGCTCTGCTGTATAAAACAAGCCTCACACTTGCCATGAATACACAATAACTATCATATGCTCTTTAAAAATGTTTGTTATTAAGTATATATATCCCATTAGATCAGTATTATAGCTTCTCAACTTTTGGTCTTACATCAACTGAAAAAAAAAAAAATTCACAACCTAATTATGTTTTATGCTATGGACTCACTGAGGACGGAAGCCCAGAAGACAGCCTCTCAGATGGCTTTGAGGGGCTGCTCCAAAGAGGTAAGGGAGGAGCCAGGATATACAGGAGTTCAAACAAACAAACAAAAAAGTCGGGTAGTTGAACATCAAAGATAGCTGCTAATTAAAGAAAACCAGACATCTCAAATTAATGAACGTAGTACTTTTTCTATACATGGGAAGATGCAAGAGTCTGGGCTCCTTGAAATCATTTCTTTGATTTGCACCCTAGCTTTCTGGGGCCAGTATCCTGGCTCCTTCCTCCTGAATCCCCTGGGCTGCACAGTGGGGGGGCTGGCCGCAGTGACTGATGTCTTGATGGCCTGCACATCCTTTGTTTATTGATGTGGCAGGCGGCATTTTTTTAACTACACTCTAACTCAGCTTTTGGCTTTCTGATAGAATCTTTAATTCCACACACACTTCTTTTTCATTACTTTTCTGTATTAGAAACATTATCATGGACATTTGTGTTTCTGTAGTTTGGCAACTCTTCCTTTGGAAGAACAGTATCTCACCTGCTCCGTTTATGTGATTTTTTTAGTGAATCTGCTATTCATGAGTTCCCTTCTCTCCTGAACACACGGTGACCAGGGGGCCCAAAGCTAGGCCAATCTGTCTTCTCTATTGGAATGACACACTTACGCGCTTTTGTGAAGGCACACAAGAGCACAAGAAAGGTGTAAGGGCTTCATCCAGCGGCAGCACTCAACAGTCACACGCCACTGATGCCACAAGCTGCCCTGATTCCTCTCTCTGTGAGCTCTGCAGAATCTGTCCACTAACTGTTCTCCTGGGAGAAGGCAATGGCACCCCAACCACTACTCTTGCCTGAGAAATCCCATAGGCGGAGGAGCCTGGTGGGCTGCNCTGTCTCTTATACACATCTAGATGTGTATAAGAGACAGAGATGTGAGAGTTGGACTGTGAAGAAAGCTGAGCGCCGAAGAGTTGATGCTTTTGGATTGTGGTGTTGGAGAAGACTCTTGAGAGTCCCTTGGACTGCAAGGAGATCCAAGCAGTCCATCCTAAAGGAGATCAGTCCTGGGTGTTCATTGGAAGGACTGATGCTAAAGCTGAAACTCCAGTACTTTGGCCACCTCATGCAAAGTGTTGACTGATTGGAAAAGACTCTGAGGCTGGGAGGGATTGGGGGCAGGAGGAGAAGGGGACGACCGAGGATGAGATGGCTGGATGGCATCACGGACTCGATGGACGTGAGTCTGAGTGAACTCCGGAAGATGGTGATGGACAGGGAGGCCTGGCGTGCTGCGATTCATGGGGTCGCAAAGAGTCGGACACGACTGAGCGCCTGCACTGAACTGAAAGGAACAACTACTACTATTAAAAGTAGGCAGTTTCATTTTGAAGGAATCCTTCAGTGATACTTGTAGGTGGTGAGAAGTGATAAACTCTTACCGAGAGTGTGTGGTATCTTCACATGGTGAGGCTGAGTGTTACGGGGAAGTACAGTAATACTGAAAGGAATTAGAGGCTTTGTCCTATTAGTTGGTTTTAGTGAGAACGAGGCTTCCCAGGTGGCGCCAGCAGTAAAGTCTCCTGCCAGTGCAGGAGACATAAGAGATGCCAGTTCAATCTCTGGGTCAGGAAGGTCCCCTGGAGGAGGGTATGGCAACCACTCCAGTGTTCTTGCCTGGAGAATCCCATGGACAGAGGAGTCTGGCGGGCTACAGTCCATAGGGCCTTCCATGTGAGTGCATGGAGTCAGACACGACTGAAGTGAGTCAGCAGGCACAGCGAGAACAGCAATAATGATGTCACCATCTTGTATGTAGAAATGCTTTACATTTTTCAGAGCGCTTTCAGTATTGAAATAAGAATCAGTAGATCAAATCTCTGAGACTTTCCTGATTAAAAGAAAAATTCTTAATGTTGTCCCTTTAATTCCTATTTTATTTTTTAAGTTAGTTGCTGGTAGTAAATGTTAACCAGTGTTTCTTTTTTGCATAAAGAAAAATCTTTGCAATTTGGAGGAAAACTGGTTTGAATTGAGGATTTGAAACTGAAATTCTGTACTAATTTCAAATGAATTGAGTCGAGACAATGTCAGAGGTGTTGAATCGAGATGGCTGACCGCTGGATTTATTTCCGGGCCCCCTGGGAAGACTGTAGTGTGTGCCTAGTGGACTGCCTTGTGTATTGACAATTGGGGAAAGGTGGCTGGAAGGAAGGTAAATATTTTATAGTGAGGCATCAGATGTTAGCGTTTCCTTGCTGCTGTTACTTTGTTTCTGATGCAACTTGATTGAATTCTTCCATCCTACGTGCTGCCTGCAGTGGCCTTTGAAACACGGGAGGCAGGCGCTATCTGAATGATGTGCTTAAGTAACAGTTACTTTGGTTTGCCTCCAAGTAATTTTAGCTTTGCAGTATTTGTTTATTTATTTATTTTTAGAGCTTCCATTTTTATTTGTTTCTTTTAAAATAATTTCTTGTGAGCTGTTTCAACCCTGAAGTCGAGTAGTATAAAAAACACCAGTGTAACTGTCCCAGCCTTACTGAATTTAGCATTTTGCATTACTTGTTCCACATGTAATTGTTTTAAAGATGTTAGCCTGTGTATACCTCATGATGTCAGCAATCTAGCACATGCTTCATGAGATTCATTCTTGTATATTATATGTTAAAAAAATTATGGTTTAAAAGTGGTGGATTTACAGTTTTCAAAATTGTTTGGTGGTACACAGCGATGCAGTTTGATCTTAATCTAGCAAGCTTGCTGAGATACTTTTAGTAGTTTGTATATTTGTGTGAATTATTTTGTATAGTCACTCATCTCTCTTGCAAATAGTTGGCGGTGATATTTTGAGTCTTATACATGTAATTTCTTTTTCTTGTTTGTTATACCAGTTAGAACTTTTAATACAGTGCTGAAAGAGCTGGTGGTAGGAAACTTTGAATTTTATTCTTTATTTTAAAGCAAATATGTTTTGCCATTTGATTTGATTCTAGTTGATAAAATTTATCAGTGTTAAGAATGGTATGAGAAGTTTGTTTTTAAAATCATGAAGGAGTATTGGTTTTCCTGATTGTTTTTCTGTAACCTAGAGGTCTTATGGTGGTGTTTATCCCCTCCTTGAACCCGTGGAATGTGATAAATAATATAGATTTTTCTTATGTTAAGTGATCCATGTATTCTTGAGGTTTAAAAAAATTACCTTGCTGAATTCAGTTAGCTAATACTTTATATTTAGTAGTGTTTTATTTATGTTATACAAGTAGAATTGGCTTAAGCTTCCTTTCTTGGAATGTTCTTCCCTGTTTCGGTTTCACTCAGAAGGTGACTATTCCCCCTTTCTATTTTTTCTGTAGCAGCTTGTATGAGATGGAAGTTACCTGTTGTCCCTTGAGTTTGGCAGAATTTGCTTAGACTTTCTGGCACTGGCAGCTTTTACGCTGGTGTTTCCTTTGCTCAGTCACTTCAGCCGTGGCCCATCGGGCTCCCCTGTCCCTGGGACTCCAGGCCAGCATACTGGAGTGGGCTGCTGGGCGCTCCTGCAGCGCGACTTCCCACCCAGGGTTTGGCAGGCGGGGTCTTTACCGCTAGCGCCACCTGTTTCCCTTTTTCTGATGGTAATAGCTATATGAAGGCTTTCTAATGCTTCTGTAGTAAGTTGTGGGAAGGTGCAGTTTTCTAAAAACATTTGACATCTGTTTTTCAGCACTATTGAAATCTATCACATTTTGCAATATGCCTTTTCTTTACTGTGGGTCTCACCATAGATTTGTAACTATTATTATTCGTGTTTTGAAAGAATGAACTAGGTTTTATTGAAACTTTTATTATTCCCTTCCTCCCATATTTAATTAGTGTATGCTTTTATTTTTAATTCCATCATTTTTTTAGTAGGAGTTCTCTTGTGTTTTATTCCTAACTAAAGTCAGATGCTCAGCTTCTTAATTTTCAGCACTTCTTTTCTAAGACCATGATCAGGCATTTTGGGCTGCTGTAACAAAGTGCCATGTGGACTGGGTAGGTGGCACGTCACAGAAGTTTAGTCCTCGTGGTTCTGGAGACGGGGCGTGTTTGGCCCAGGTACTGCATGGCTGGGCTCTGGTGACAGCCCTCTTGCAGGTGCTGAACTGCTGACTCTTTGTGCCCTCTTACCTCTGAAGGGGAGAGGGGCTGTCTGGGTCTCTTTCTATATCTGAGGGCTAAGCCCACCCAGGCAGGCTCTCTCCTCAGGACCTAAGCATCTCTGAAAGGCCCATGTCTTCATACCATCACATTAGCGATTAGGTTTCAACACAGGAACTTGGGGAGGACCCATAGCTGTCTGGAGCAGATCATAAATATCTCGAATACACTTCAGTGACATCCCACACATTTTAATATGAGGTGCATTCGTTTTCTTTTTTTTTTTAATGTATTCTTTAATTGGAAGAAAATTGCTTTACGATGTTGTATTGGTTTCTGCCATACGACACTGCAGTTCAGCCATAATTACACACACGTCACCCTTCTGAGCCTACCTTCCCTCCCCACCCGACCTCTCTCGGTCATCACAGAGCACCAGGCTGAGCTCCCTGGGTTATATAGCAACTTCTTACCAGCTATCTGTAGTTGTCATTTGATATGCGGTTCTAAATATTTTGTAATTTTTTTTGCTCTTTATTTTATCAATTCTTTTGAAGGGCTTTTCAGCATTTTCAAATGCATTCGAATTTTAGAAATCTAAAATGTATCATTTATCTCTGATTTTTTGGCACAATTGTCAGAGAAAGTGCCTGTATGATACTGATTCTTTGGTATTTGTTGAGGTTGACTTTGTGCCCGGGTATGTTTTTATAGTTGCTCCATGTCGGGGACGGGGGACCCTGGTGGCTGCCGTCTATGGGGTCGCACGGAGTCGGTCACGACTGAAGCGGCAGCAGCAGCAGCAGCAGCTTGAGAAGGTGCACCCCACTTGTTGAGTGCTGGGCTTCCCTGGTGACTTGCTCAGATTCTCTGTGGCCTTACTCGGTTCTGACTGCTCAGTCTATTGAGAGCATGGTAAAGTCTTTCTCAGTGGTGGTGAATTCATTAAATTCCCCCTTTACCTCATTTGATATTCGCTCTGTGTATTTTGAGGCGATGCTGATAGATTGCAGGTGGATCCAGAATTTCAGTCTTGTGGACTGCATCTTTTCTCATTGTTATGTGACTGTTTTTTCTTTCCAGATGTGGCTTCTGCTTTAATGGTTATTTTGTTTGATATTGATATGGCTCTGTTAGCCTTCTTTGGTTAATATTTACTTGATAGATTTTTTTTCCCTTTGTGTTCTTTCTGTACTGCAATTGTTGCCCTTCCCAACAGCAGATAACAGGCTCAGAATTTAATCTGAGAGTCTGGAAAGTCAGTCTGTGTAACTACATTTCTATCTCTTTACTTTTAATTTTGTGTTCCCCTCACCTTTTTAGGGAGAAGGCAATGGCACCCCACTCCAGTACTCTTGCCTGGAAATTCCCAGGGACGGGGGAGCCTGGTGGGCNCCAGTAGTCATGTATGGATGTGAGAGTTGGACTGTAAAGCAAGCTAAGCGCCGAAGAATTGATGCTTCTGAACTGTGGTGTTGGAGAAGACTCTTGAGAGTCCCTTGGACTGCAAGGAGATCCAGCCAGTCCATCCTGAAGCAGATCAGCCCTGGGTGTTCGTTTTTGCTAGTTATTTTTGCTATTTCTCTTAACTTTTTACTCCTGAAGTTAGATGTGATTACTTTTATTTAGTCAACACATACTTAGATTTACCCACAGGCTTACTGGTACTCTAAATACATAATAAATACACAAGGAGATTTTATTTTAAGAATTGAGGTTTTACAGCCTCATTTTATCAAACTCCAGACCTCTTGAGATTTGGGGGAAAAAGACAAATTTCAGCCCCCCACCCCCGCTTATGAAAAAAGATACCAAAAAACTTTGGTTTCGTTTTGAAAGGACACATAGGAGAAAGTATAAGTTCTGGAACTTGGAGAGAACATGTCAGTTAACTAGCTGATTTCTTCCTCCCTCTTCTCCCCCTCCCCCGTTTCTCTCCCCTTGTGTTAGCTTCCCAGTGCTCATAACAGACCGCGGACCGGGCGGCCGGGACCAAGCAGGGGTGCTTCTCGGGAGTCTGGGTTAGAAGTGCAGGCTCGGAGGTGGGTTTGGCCTCTTCTGAGGGCGCTCTCCTTGGTTCACAGGCGCCTGTCTTCTCAGTATGTCCTCACGGAAGCCTTTCCTCTGCGCTTGCAACCTTGGTGTCTTTGTCTATCCACATTTCCTCTTGTAAGGACACCAGTCAGATTGTACTGGGGCCCACCCTAATGGTTTCATTTTAATTTAATCACTCTTTAAAAAGTCACCTCCAAATATAGTCACATTCTGAGGTACAGAGGTGGAGTTTTCAGCATATGAATTATGGGAAACACAGCTCATAATACTCCAATACTTTGGCCACTTGATGCGGAGAAACCGACTCATTGGGAAAGGCCCTGATGCTGGGAGAGACTGAAGGCAGGAGGAGAAGGGGACGACAGGGGATGAGATGGCTGGATGGCGTCACCCATTCAGGGGCCACGAGTGTGGGCAGACCCCAGAGACAGTGAAGGCCAGGGAAGCCTGGCGTGCCGCCGTCCCTGGGGTCGCAGGGTCAGACGTGACTCAGCGAACAGCAGCCCTCCGCGCCTGTAAGTCCCGTCTTCCAGCTCCTTTCTTTTGGCACTGGGTTTGTTGATTGCCTCCAGGCACAGGCGTGTGTTCACTGGGGACGCAGCTGTGAATGAGGCAGCAGCAGTTCACACCTCACAAGGCGTAGTCTTGGAGAAGTCTGGTGGTCATTCCTTTCCTTCCCTCGCTTCCCTCACTCGCGCACACACACCCACCATACTTGCTCTGCGCTCACTGATACAGCCACTCTGTTTCGCGCACGTGCACGTTGAGGCCCGGAGGGGAAGGAGCTGCAGTCTTGAAGGCCTGGCACTCCCATTTTTGTTGTTTTTCTTAGAGCTCTTAGATGCAGATTCTCTCTAGAATTCTCTTGAGTTTTTGTGTCTTGAATTGATTTCTCTTTCCTGGACTTTCAGCTTCTTGTGTGACTCACTGTTGCCGTGCGAAGACTGCTCTACAGTTGTAGTTGCAGGAGGGTGAATTTGCTGGGGGTCTGGGGTCTCTGCTTTCTTCTGTAGTTTGTTATAACAGTGTTTTTTGCGTGTGTGCATCTCAAAACTTACTTCTTCCTCTCTTTAGATCCCACAGTCACCCCGTTTTGTGTGGAGGGCCTTGGCAGAAGAATGAAAGAGAAAGCGAAAGGGTTCAGGTTCAAGAGTCAAACACTGTGTCTCACGCACCCCTGATTCCTCAGGGACCCGAGCAGGGTCTGCGCTGCTTCTTTGCTTCCAGTTTTTGCTGGTCTTGTTTTAAAGCGGTGCTAACTCCATTTGAGTTTTGAGAACTGCAACCCAGGTGCAGGTGGTCCAGAGTGGATCCTGGATTGGTTCTTAGGACGGCCGCACACCTGACTGAGCTGTGTGAAAAGTGTTTTCCACCCACCACAAATCTAATGGGCAGAATTATTCTGGAGACATTCTGTAGTGTGATCATCATGGTTTTGAAGTAAGTGTGAAGCGTGTGAGTGTTTCTGGGAGGAAGAAGGTAGTCTTTCCCTGTTTTTGAACACTGTCTCTAAAATAGTTTATGGGAATCTGTGAAGGAGTCAAGCTCAGAGGTCCCTCAGAAGTTGACCTCGAGGTAAGAGGGAATTTGTACTTGGTACGGGTGGCTGAAATGATTCCATCTAAGCAACTTCCTGGTGGAGTGTTTGCGTAAGACTAACAGGACGCTGGGGGAGAGGATGGGGGAGCCGCTGGCGTGTTAGTGCAGGCCTCGCCCGATTATACTGTGGAAGAAAAGGCCGAATCCCTTCCCTAGCCAGGCCCTTTGTGGAGCTCCTGAATTCCTTTAATTTAGTGGCTGCATAGAAGCTTTATTCAGAGCATTCAGAGGCCTGTGCATCTTTCCTGTCTAGATGCCAGGCCCTATTCATAGTGCTCTCACAGCAGGGAGTTCTCACATTCATCTGGGGGCAGTGGGGTGGGAGGCAGAGGGCTGTGTGGGTCTTTTCTTCCCCCTCCGTTTCCTGCTTTTGCTCCTTAAAAGCGAAACAAAACCAAGCCCCAGACAAAAAGCAAACTCAAGAAGGTAGCGCTAAAGGAAGTTCTCGAGTGACGCCGTGGATGGAAAACTCGTGTCTGCCTCTGGCCTCCATTTACGCGGAGCGCCAGGGCACCCAGGGAAGCACCGCGGGGCGGGTGAGGGTAGGGGCGCTGGCAGAACGGGTGGCGGTGTGTCCAGAGGATTCAGCTCCTTCAAAGGCCCTTTTTCTCCCCCTCCCAGCACACACTCACTCTGCGGCTGTGTTAGCAATCAGGCTGGGAGCTGGCACAGAGACACGAGGAAGAGTTAAGTGTGCAGGAGGGAGGACAAAGAGGCCAGGGAATGTTTGTATTCCTCTGTCTGCAGATTTTTTTAAGAAAATAACTACTGTTTTAGATTTGGTTCTGAATATGTGATCTTTGATTAATCGGTGTTGAATTGCTGCTTACATTTCCAGTTTTTAAAATTAGGTATGCACTTAAGGAAGAGAGCTGGGATTATCTAGATTTTGTTTTGTCCTGAGAGGCTGGTGATGGTGGAAAATAAAGCAATGATGAGTATAGATGC
>SJYX01019432.1:92397-105075 GCA_006410675.1 Oreotragus oreotragus
GCCCCAGTTTTGAATTGCCCAGATGTTGTCTTAATGGGTAGTTAATGGTTATGGCTAACGGGTAGTTCTGTAAAAAAAGGAAAGTTTGGTTTTATTGATTTTTGGGGGCGGGGAGGAGTGGCCTAGAAATCTTGGTACGTGAACTGGAGACGCTGTCAGAGGGCGCTCTGTGGTACAGGCTTCCTGTTGCGCGCTTAGTGTCTTTTTCAGGACTCTTGCATATGTGGTGTTATTTCCAGGTTCTGAGGGGATCCTTATTGTAGCCGACCATGCAGCTAAACCAAACCGAGCCTCGTCTCTGTGAAACCGTCAGTGAGGAGCGAGGTGAACAATTAGCGAGGCTCAGGGAGAGGGAAGCACGGGCCGGACTTTCTACACGTTTTTGAAACATAAACAGGCAAAAAATAGTTACTTAAGGGATTTGCTAAGAATTTCTGACACATGGAGGCCTTGACTGGATGCATAGCAAACCAGGTAATAGAGGCAAGACAAAGAATTTTGAATATTCAGTAGTTTTCATTGAGAGAAATAATGCAGAATTTTTGTTTTTCAGTGAGGTGACAATGCTACTGTGTTGCAATATGTTTAAGTATATAGTTAGATTGCACTGTCTTTTCTACTATGGAAAGCGGATACAAAATAGCTGAATTTGTAGTAAATGTTGCACCAGAGGTTGTCTTGTGTACTGATGACTAGATATTAAAATAGTTCACAAAAGAGAAACAGGTCCTATTTTCATACAATAGTCTCAAGCTTTTTTGTTTCCATGCCTCAGGAAAGTGATTTCTGAGATAAAACCATGATATTTAAATTAGTTTCTTCCCTTTTTTTGGCATTCTTTTTCTGTATCATTTGTCGTATTTGCTAATGAATGTTATTATTTTTGAGAAACTAGTTCTCAGCTTTATGTCAGTTGTTACTCATGATGTGATATTTATCTTTTAGGATATTTGCTTGTATAAGTGACTGCTTTAAGTTTTAGCTGAATCGAGGCCAGGGGTGTGGTTAAACATCCTGCAAAACACAGGACAGCCCCCCACAACAGAGAATTATCTGGCTCTGTTAATAATGCTGAAGGTAAGCCTTGATCTAGAAAGTATAGCCTAAGGAGCGAAAATGGAGGGCTTTGATTAAAGCCCATAGACTATACCTGCCCACCAAGAACTCGAGAGGAGGAGGCAGGCTTTTGTGGGGAGAACACTGTGACTCCCAACACTGGGAAACAAACCAACAGTTGGACAACGAGCGCCCTGCGCGGCGTTTACTTGCCCCGGAGCCGCCTGCCCGGCGCCGCCTGCTGTGTTGCTCCCGCCTGCGTGCACCTTCTGCTGGGTCCGGGCGTCGTGAGGCCCTGGGGAGGCATGCGGCCCTGGGGGGCCGGGCCCGGCTGCACAGAGGCCCCCGCAGCCCCTCAGAGGGCACTCTGGTCGGCGTGGGCACCGGGAGCTCTGCGGGGGGCCCAGCGAAGGGAGGGCTCCCTCAGCCCGGGACCCAGGGCTGCCGTCTCCAGGGAAACCGCGAAATTAAACAAGTGAAAAGTGAGAGAGGAGGCTGTTGAAGAGGTCTAGGAGATGGAGCGTTTCGCCAGGTGAAGAAAGTTGGGACACCAGCCCCCTTGTGGGTGGAGGCAGGAAGCCTGAACAGCGGCCGAGACCCTGCGAGCGCGCGGGGTTGGGGACAGGGCCGCGGTGCGTGGCTGCAGTGAGGGCCGCGCCGGAGGGGTGCCAGGGGGTGACCGCGGCCCGCCTGGAGCAGCACCGCGCCGGCGGCCGGCCTGCCGGGTCGAGCTGAGCGTGGCCGGCAGGTTGTAGGCACAGGGAAAGCTGATTCTTCGTTTCAAAAGGGCAGAATAAGAGGGACAGAAACAAGACCAGTTAGAAGTTAATCTGACAGAGAACGAGGCAGTGAGAGTGGAAACGAGGGTAAAGGAGAGCAGGTTCGGGGATGCTTTGAAGACGAGCCTGCAGGTTTGGTGAGGACAGGCTGAGGACGTAAGGTAAAAGAAATGAGCCTGGCTTGTAGCTCCAGTGGAAACGAAGGTTGGATTCTAGCTCTGGGNATCTGACAGAGAACGAGGCAATGAGAGTGGAAACGAGGGTAAAGGAGAGCAGGTTCGGAGATGCTTTGAAGACGAGCCTGCAGGTTTGGTGAAGACAGGCTGAGGACGTAAGGTAAAAGAAATGAGCCTGGCTTGTAGCTCCAGTGGAAATGAAGGTTGGATTCTAGCTCTGGGGACATGAAGAAATAAAACAGGCAGGTTTGAGGCGGCACGGGGCGGGGAGGGGGGAGTGCCTGGTGTTACGTCCTCTGCTCTCAGGTGCTGCTGAGGCCCGGAAAGGCCCGGGATCTCCTGTACGGGTAGGCTTGTGCCAGGGTGGGCATGCCACTCTGCTCTCTGCCCAGAGTGTGTTGCTGTGGGTTTGTGAGCTCTGCTCTGCGTGAGTCCTGGGTGCTGCTGACGTAGATCAGGTGTAAACCCTGGGGTTGGGGTGCTCCCCAGAGCCCCCTTCTTGCGCTTGAAACAGAGGAGGCAGGGGTTCTTTGAGTAAGGTTTCAATGAAATGCACTTTTACTTAACCCCAGTAATAACATGTTTAGATGCGTATAGTTATTTTGAAGAACCTGAGATGTTAGGAAGTCCATGCTTCCAAGCTTGTTCACCGTAATAGTGTGTTTAGAGCCCATCTTTTCTGAAGAGGGGCAAGTGCGTTGTCAGGGACTGGACTATGTATTTTGGGCTTCCCAGGACCTCAGTGATGAGGAATCCACCTGCCACTGCAGGAAGCTCAGGCTCCACCCCCGGGTCGGAAGATCCCTGAAGGAGGAGATGGCGCCCCACTCCAGGATTCTTGGTTGGAGAATCCCACGGACAGAGGAGCCTGGCGGGCTCCGATCTATGGCTTCGCTGAGAGTCGGAAACGCCTGAGCGAGTAAAGAACGCCAACGGGACGACACCTCTTTTCGTTTTGACCGGTTCAGGTAGGTGGTGGAGGAGGCGTGAAGAGGAGCCGCGTCGCAGGCTTGTGCTCAGAGGAGGTGGGCTGGCTTTGTGCAGCAGCTGCCCTGGCTGCCTCCGTCCACTCTCTAACGTGCCTCCGCGAGGCTGAGGCCGTTTTCCGCGTGCTCCTGTAGTCCTCCCCTGCCGCTGAGTCACATACTCTATTGGCTCCTTCTTCGGAATGTATCCAGGGTATGTCTTGTCTCCTCTGCTCCCTCCTCAGTTCAAGTCCTGTCGTCTCCCCTGATTTATTACACTAGCCTCTTAATGTCCTATCTCCCTGCTTCCCGGCCAAGTGAACCAGGTTCATTAAAGTCAGATCATGACACTGCTCTCAGAACTAATGGTTTCTGTCTCAGAGTAAAGGGCAAAGTCCTTACCAGTTCCTAGAACAGTGCTTGGCCTGAGTTGGGCCCTCAACATTTGTTGAACAAATGAATGGCTCCCACTTTAAAGAAACAGGAACGGTGTTTTACATAATACATTATGAGTTTGTACTTGGCTCTGCATCAAAAGATTGGTAAATGAATACACATTTGTGTTTTATGTGAAAGTATAGTTGTTGAAGGTATTTATGTTCACATTATTGTAAATGTTTTCATTTCAAACCAAAAAATGGGTCTTTTTTGATAACTGGGTCTGTATAAGTCATATACAAAGACTTATGAGATATATAGCAAATTTGATTAGAGGAAAATAACTGAGGACTTACTTTAATAATAATTAGTATGGTAACAGTCGTATATTGAGCCTCTACAGTGTTCCATAGGCAGTACAGACAGTGTGTGAATATTGCTGGCACCTGATTTGGTTCCCTGACAGGTCTGAGTCCTCTATTCACTGCCTCTAAGAATTTGATCATTGTTACGTCAGGAAATGTGTGTAGATGCGTTCAGGTGCCCTGCTAAGTAGTGGGACTTTTGAAGTTCATTAGTTACTGGTTGCAGCATAAATACTGAAACGGGACACGCCATACCCATGTTCCTGACACTCTGGATGAACTTCACCTTATTCAGGATATGACATGCCTGGCGTGACTTGTTTATGTACCTTCCAAACAATTAGATGAAGAAGGGTAGTTTCCTCAAGATAATGACTTTAGTAAAGTTTGGCTTTTTTGTTCTCTGTGACTCTCCTTGGAGAAACGGACTGTTTTATAGTTAACTTATTATGGGCCAAAGAAAAAGATTCCACAGAGATTTTTTTGGGTGCTCTGGGATTGAGGCTTGTGCTTTTCGTCCAAGTTGCCTCTTGGAGTTGAGTTGATTTCCTTGAGCAGGCCCCGCTTGCTGGGTCCTGATGAGGGCTGAGTGCCAGCAGTTCGTCCCAGCCCTGAAGCCTGCCGGCCCCGCCCCTCCGGCCTGCCCGGCCCCGCCCCTCCTCCCGGCCCCGCCCCGGCCCCGGCCCTCCGGCCTGCCCGCAGCTGTTCCCCAGCCGGCGCTCCGTCTCACCTCCCGGGGCGGGCGGGATGCCCTCTGTGCGGCCCACGGAGAGGCCCTGCTTGCCCACAGAGCAGCCCCGCTCAGCTGTCCGCTCCGCTCTGGGGCTCCTTCCATCCCGTGCGACCGGCACGCCCGTCAGCTGTCCTGTCACTCTGGCCGACTGTGCCTGGGGCTGAAGCCAGGCTGCGCGCGCGCGCGCGCGTGTGTGTGTGTGTCTGTGCCTGGTGTGTGTGTGTAAAGGGGAGGTGGGGTCGCGGGGTGTGTGTGCGCACAGCAGGGCACGCAGGCTCCGCTCTGTGAGTTTGGCCGCTCCTGGAGCAGTGGAGGCTGTGGCCGTCCCACCCGGGATCTATCATGAAATGTGTTTGCTTTCACAGAAAACTTTCTGGTGAGCAGTTTTGCTCAGAGAGGGGAGAGGGTTTGGGGGCTTGTGGAAGAGGCTAGAAGGCGTCTTAGATGCTTAGTCGCCTGGGCTGACAGGATCGGCACTGGGGCCCTTCTGACAGAAACGCCAGCAGGCTGGGCTGCGCAGCTTTTGTGTCAGAGGGCAGTGGGCTTGTCCTTTCTCTGATTTGCTGGGAGAGGAATTGGATGACACACTCCATGTACCAAGTTCCGCCTGTAAGTTAAGAGAGAAGCAGCCGAGTAGAGGTGGGCGTTTCTGTGTTGTGTGATAGAAAGCCTCAGATTGCTGTCCTCTTCTCTGGATCTCTGATGTGTCTCTAGGACTAAAACAAGCTTCTTGAGATGAACAACTCACAGGTTCTTGTTTTTGAGTTAGCCAGGTAGCGCTTCGAAATAACTGATGAGTCAGATGAGCTAATAATTATTTTTTGTCTTGCCTGGAAAATCCAATGGACGGAGGAGCCTGGTGGGCTGCAGTCCATGGGGTCGCTAACAGTCGGACAGACTAAGCGACTTCACTTTCACTTTTCTCTTTCATGCGTTGGAGAAGGAAATGGCAACCCACTCCAGTATTCTTGCCTGGAGAATCCCAGGGACGGGGGAGCCTGGTGGGCTGCCGTCTCTGGGGTCACACAGAGTCGGACACGACTGAAGTGACTTAGCAGCAGCAGCAAAGGTTTAGACACTATATTCCTTTCTTTGCTGTCCTTTGGAAAGGCGATCATTATAATCCGTTCATTCTGTGTAGATGAGGAAAAGTTGAAAGCACTTTGCCTCTGTGACTGGCCGGCTCGTCCAGAGTCTGATCCCATCATTCTCTGTGAGCCCCCCGGCCCTTTCTTTTCTTTTCGTTTCAGGTCCTTACCCAGACTAGCCTTCTCCACAGATCACTCCTTTCCCTGGACTGAAGAGGGACAAGTGTAGACAGAAAGTTGCTTTGGCGTTGTGCTGCCAAGACCGCTTGTGGCCGCTTTGGTTCTGTGGAGCTGGGCACTCACCGTCAGGGGTTTCTGAGCAGGTGCTGCTCTCCCTTCGGGTGGCGGCTCCTGCTTCCTCTCCCTTAGCCAGCCCTCTTGCCGTTTCCTCACATCTGGGGAACCAGAAACATGATTGTGAGACAGTTTTATTTTCCCTTTTTATGTGTGCTAACTGGGAACCCAGGTTAACATTTCCTTCATTTGTTTTTCTTTTTATTTTAAAATGTTTTAGGCTAGTTTGTATGTGTGTCCTAGTCACTCAGTCTTGTCTGACTCTTTGCAACCCCATGGATTTTCGCCCACCAGGCTCTTCTGTCCATGGGATTCTCCAGACAAAAACATGAGTGGGTTGCCATTCCCTCTCCAGGGGATCTTCCCAACCCAGGGATCGAACCCGGGTCTCCTGCACTGCAGGCGGATTCTTTACCACTGAGCCATCAGGGGGTTAGACTATGTTACACTAAAAATTCCCAAATGATTTTAGTGGCTTAAAATAGCAAAGGTTTAATTCCCGCTTGTGTTATTGACTGTGCATTGCCAGTGGGTGGGGGTGAGAGGGGGTCTGCACTCAGGAATCCAGGCTGATGGAGCAGATGCTCTCCGGAACGTTGCGAGTTGCCCGACAGGGGAGAGTCCCAGAGAGCATGACCTCACACGGCTTGTGTGACCCAGCCCCACACAACCACCAGGAGCCAAGAAGAACAGCCCTCCCGAGTGGCCAGAAGGGAGGCCCACCCCGCAGCTGGGTCGTTTAGGATGCCTCTGGCTGCACACGATGGACGGCCTGAATCAAGGAAGCCTAAATCATGAGGGAATGTAGGATGCCACAATGCTGAGAAGCGGGAAGCCGATGGGGGCCAGACAGCAGGTGGTATGCTCAGCAGCTCAGTGACACCTTCAAGGACTGGAGTCCTTTCTGTCTCTCAGCTCCACCAGGTCGGTGTCCCTCTTGGTCAGAAGCTGCTTCAGCGGTTCCAGTTGGCACTTCCAGTAATGTTAATGTCTCAGAAGAAAACACAGAAGAACAGCATTCTTCCCAGATCTTTCCCAGAAGCCCCCAGTTGGAGGTCTTATCTTTCACATGTGCGTTCTGAAGCAGCTACGTGGTGAGTTTAGAAATGATGATCTCCTTGTTAGAGGGGAAACTGGAGGGGACTTCCCCTGAAGCACGTGACTGTGGGCAGGAGAGGTGGGCACTTAACAGAAAGAGGGTTCAGTCAAGGGTGCTGCGGAGCGAGCTGCCAGCAACGTCGGCCAAGTCCTCTGCAGTCTGGTGCTTGCGCTTGAGGCTTTCCTCTCTAGAGGTGAAGGTCATGCATCATGGTAGTCTGTCTAGAGTTCAAGTCCTCTATCTAGACATAGTCATTTCTTAATAAGTGTAAAATGGTACATAGAATGGAGATTTGTGTGGCCAAGAGGTAACCTTTAAACCTCTTTTTCAAATAGTTGAGCAAATACAGGACTGTTTTCACAAAAGTCAGCATTATATGCAAAGAGCTGCAGTAGGGGCCGGGTAATTAATGGATTACAGAAAAAAAAGGCCTCAAAGGCATCATCCGTGTATAGATCTCCTACCTGATCAGCTGCTTACACTAAAACCAGAAGGGCGTTGCTTCTAGTATCTCTGCAAGTTCAGTTTTCGCTTAGACGGGATAAAGCTCCAGTGTAACTTTAGTTTTTGTTCATTCCTTGCTCTCCTAGACTTTCCCTGCTGTGCTTCAGACAAGGCTTGATGCTTCTCTGAGATTTAGAGAAAGGTGCGCTCCAGCTCCTCCCTGCCCCTCTAGCACAGGCTGGACTGGCGATGTGCTCAGGCGTGTCTGACTCTTTGCGACTCCACGGGCTGTAGCCCACCAGGCTCCTCTGTCCATGGGATTTTCCAGGCAAGAACACTGGAGTGGGTTGCCATGCCTTCCTCCAAGGGATCTTCCCGACCCAGGGATCGAACCCATGTCTCCTGTGTCTCCAGCATTTCAGGAGGATTCTTCACCATTGAGCCACCGGGGCAGCCCCAACTTCCACCCATTTTGATGAGATGGCCGCATTTTAACTCCTGAAAACCTTGTTTCTATTCTGTTCTTGTCGAGTTGCGCCCCGCTCCTCTGTCCAGCCTCTGAGATGCCCAGGAAGGGTGCTGATGCCTGAGACAGGCAGTGTGGCACACCGGGTGGAGGAGAGCTTTCCCTGCTTACAGCTTTGGGTTTTTCTCTGATCCTTTAGCAGGACTCCCGGGGCCAGCCCTGCAGCTCCTCTCCTGGCAGAGGACACCTGATCGCCTTGCTGCTTGCTCTGGGTCACCCCGCGCTTGTCCCCAGCGTTGCCTTTTAGCTCTCAGCCTTCCTCCCTGCCTTGCTCTTTCACCTGTTTGCAGGCTTGTATGAACAGATCAGCCTGTGAGTCGTGCTTCTTCAGATGTCTTTTCATCTCGCCTGTTTGATTCTAGACCCTTAAGGTATCTGTTTTTATGAGCAAGGCCTTTTTCATTTGTGTGTTTAGGGTTTGAGAGGAGTAAGTTCAATTAGTTTTCAGCTGGGTGGTTCCAGATTATGGGCACTTCAAAATAAATACTCATAGATTAGAGAATGGTGAAGACAGCTTGCAGTTTGACCCCCATGAACTGGTTTCTATGAGTGTAAAATGCTTTTCTTCTCCAAGTACTTGAAAAATATTCTGTGAATGTAAAGTCCATTATTATCAGACAGCAGTTACCTTTTTTCCCAGTTCTAAGAAAATTTATTACTTGGATGACAGAATTACTTGATTGTAGTGGTGAACTCTTTATTTTTTTTAACCTTTCAGGGTGTGTTTATCGGAGTAAATCATACCCTCGTCACCTTGCCATCCAGGAAATTGATGCATAGCTTTTTTTTTTTTTTTTTAAAGATGACGTGGAGCACCTCATTCAGGGACAGTGAACTGACATTCATCTCCAAGACGAGAACACGGGCAAAGAGCAGCAGAGTAACTTGATGGGGAATATGTGGCTGATTGGGCTTCCCTTGTGGCACTAGTGGTAAAGGACCCGCCTGCCGATGCAGGAGACGCGGGAGACCTGGATTGGATCCCTGGTTGGGGAGGAGCCCCTGGAGGAGGGCATGGCAACCCACCCCGTATTCTTGACTAGAAAATCCGATGGACAGAGGAGTCTGGTGGGCTGCTGTCCATCGGGTTGCAAAGGGTCAGCCACGACTGAAGTATCTTAGTGTGTACACACTCACACATGCACGCGTGCACGCACGTCTTTTAAAGGGGCAGCTTTCTGTACTCAGCCGTGCTGTTACACCCCTAGCCTCGTCTTCATCTTTTCTTTAGCTTTTCTCTCTTTCTTTCCTTTAGTATAGTTCATATCTTGCTTAGAAAAAAATGAGAGGAAGGTCAGAACTATGCATTTCTTCCACATTTTTATTCTTTTTTAGCGAAACTTATCTTTAACAAAACTTTTAACTTTTAGTGAAACTTTTGATGAACTATTCAAACAAAAAAAAAACAATACAAAAGCAAAATCTTTATTCTTCCTCTACTTTTTTGTGTAGTTACAGAAACCCATAATTACCCAACAACAACAAAAAAAGTAGAGTTTCTTTTTGCTGAAGTGAAGAGCTGCTGGTATCTTAACTGTCTAAATGTTTCTCAGTGAATTGGTCTGAGGCAGAGCTGAAACATCTTGCTATTAAGTTTATTACTTTCCTTAGTAAATCCATTGCAGAAAAGAAACTTTGAGTTAAGGTCTACACCTGAATTTTGCTTGTGGGAAACATACAGCTGAAGTGAACTATTTCCTTAAGAGTTTTTTTTTTTTTAAACACTTTTTCTTTCCTCCCAACTATGAAAATTCTTTCCTTCTGAGGATAATGAGTGCAAATTAACTTCTTTTCATATGGTGATTGTGTGATAGAAGGGTTGTAAGGTTAAATCTCTGCAGAATGGAGGCTCTTGTTGAATCCACTTCTTTATAAACCAAGAAAAAAAGGAAAATCTTGTGTCTTGATACCAATGTTATGTTTATAAGAACCAACTGTGATGTTTATAAGTCAAAACAGGACTTTTATGGAAGTTTTATTAGTTGAATTTTTGTCTTACTTTCTGGGAAATACTGAGAATGGAGAAAACAGTTCTTGAGGTAACTTAGAGCTGGTTGTTAAGCAGCATCTGAAGAGGATGACCAGGTGTTCTAGCTGATTCACTGTAGGGCCCCGCGCCTGTAGGTCCAAGTGTGCGTAACGCTGCGGAGCCCATCAGGTGGCTCTGCTGTCACGAGAACGCTCCTGCAGGAGACTTACAGCTAACGAGAACTGTCTTGAGGCCTCAGGTAAAGCTTGGGAAAATGTTTTCTTTGCAAACTTAAAAAGCCACCGTTTGCCTGCCTAGTGAGAACATACTCTAACTCCTGGGCTGCTCCACACTCTGAAATGCCGTCATGCTTGCAGCTGAGTTGTTCTGAAACATGTTTCTTTGAAACTGCAACCGATTTGGAATGCACTGAGAGAGGAAGAATTAACTGTACTGGTTATGTTCTCATTTGTGCCATTTGTTTAAATAACACTTGTTAAAATCCCTTGAATATGTGAAATTTTTGTTTTAAATTTCAAGATCTTCCTTGAACTGTCACACACTGATAAGGTTTACTTTCCCTTGGCTATGCTTCATCGGCTAAGATCAAGAACTAAGTTGAAAAGGACTAATTGGATACGAGGTTGGCCAAGCCCACAGCGTAGTATACTGGTTTTGATGATCAGTTTCCTTGACCCTTGGTGAGGTTCCCACTGATATTTTTTGGTTACTGGGTATTTTACCCCATTTATTTGTTTTCTAAACCCCAAAGTGCTTTCCTTTTTGGGTCTATTGGACAGATGGGTTAACTAAGGATCTTCCCAGTTTTGGTTTTAAAAATGAATCACTTCATATATGTGTGTTCACAGTGAACAGCCATCAGAATACTGAGATAATTGGGAAAAATATAAATTTAATAAATTTAATTGTTAAAGATTACTCTTACGTTTTTACCCTGTCTGGTAATTAGATTTTTTTTTTTTTTGGCTGTCAACATCCAAGCCTCCTGAGTATCTAAATGTAATTACAGGATGAAATTATTTTTCACGTATTGGAAATCTCAGCTTCATCATCCTGTTAATTGCGTTTTTTATGTTGCATCAGAACTATTATGTATACACTTTTATGTATCTTCAGGAACATCAGTGTACTTCTGAAATGTTAGAAATTTATTGAGAAGGTGGTGTATGCCTGGGATTTCCCGCCACTGCCCAAATATGAAGCCGTTCGGAATCGGTGATGTTACAGTTTCCTTAACTGGTGGCTTAACCGCCTGAGAGTAGGCTGTGCCTGGACATTAGACTCATTCCTCTGCTGCTGGCCTGTTCCTCCTCCCTCCCCCTCTTTCTTTCTTTACCTTTGGGAGGATTCACAGCTGAAGAAGGAGAATGAAGAGTATTGCTCATAACTGCTTTCAGCTCCTAGGGCTGAACCCACACGTAGTCTCCCCCATTCTCATCGCACTTTGAGCCGTGAGCCCTGAGCTCACCTCCCCGCGCCTTGGGTTCCATTCTTGACTATTTCTGTTTCTGTCAAAAACCACAGTGGTGCCTGCAGATGGTAGCTCCTGTCTCACAGGTCCATGGAGTGGGTGCTAGTGGTCCGCAGATTTATATTGTTTGAGCAGGACATGCTTAAAAAACTGTCAGTATTTTTAAAAAATGAGTTGATTTCCAATATCTCTCAAAAAGAAGCAGGAAGTCTGGCAGTGTGCCCACGTTTCTGCATAGAGGGAAGCATAGCTCCTGCTTCGCGTGATGTACACAGCTCCCTGTCCCCAGTTCCGCTGAATCGCCTGCATTTTCTGTTTCCTGCTG
Organism: Oreotragus oreotragus; assembly: GCA_006410675.1. Classification (NCBI taxonomy): domain Eukaryota; kingdom Metazoa; phylum Chordata; class Mammalia; order Artiodactyla; family Bovidae; genus Oreotragus; species Oreotragus oreotragus. Next base: position 104,087 of record SJYX01019432.1, read on the forward strand.
GCCCCGTGGGCACCTGCAGTCTGCAGTCCTTGCTGCAGGTTCTTCCCTGATCTTACGGCCTTAGACGTTCTGCCTTTACTGTGGCAGTAAACGCTCGGTTGTATTCTCGTTTATAATCAGATGATCTAAGACCTAGTAAAGATCTGAGTTTCTGTTCAGTATGCAGTGACTTAAATGATAGCATTTATCATCTTTACTGGCATTTCTTCTTGTTCTGAGAGGAAGATGCACTTGGATTTGAAGCTTGGTTTCACCGTCTTCCCAGTTGGGCGTCTGGACAAATGTCACGTCTCACCCAGAACCCTCGAGTGCGAATGGGTGTGGTTACCACCTTCACTGCTCTTTGAACAGCTTCTCTCTCTCTGATCCCGAGGCTTCTGAAATAACTAGTGTAATGGCCTGACCTCTTGGGATTCAGGAGGGAGCAGGGTGCTAGTGGGAGAGGAGGAGGAAGAGAGTGACCCGGCAGGCTGCCGTGGAGCCCTGGGCACCTGCTGCCCTGGCTCCCGCCTCGTCCATGGGTTGCCGGCACGCAGTACACCTTCTGGAAGCCTTATCAGTCTGTACCAGACTAGGGCTGTGCACCGAAGGAAGCCGGGGACGCAGGCACGCTTGCAGGAACGGCCCATCCCTCCCAGCTCTTACCGTGTCTTGACCCCGTCCTCGTGGTGCCTGCGTGCAAGGCAGCCCCACGTGGCCCTGGAACCCCGCTCTGCCTGGGACCCCGCGTGGCCCTGGGACCCGGCGTGGCCCTGGGACCTGGCGTGGCCCTGGGACCCCGCATGGCCCTGGGACCCTGCGTGGCCCTGGGACCCTGCTCGGCCTGGGACCCCGCGTGGCCCTGGGACCGTGCTTGGCCTGGGACCCCGCGTGGCCCTGGGACCCGGTGTGGCCCTGGGACCCCGTGTGGCCCTGGGACCGTGCTCGGCCTGGGACCCCGCGTGGCCCTGGGACCCCGCTCGGCCTGGGACCCGGCGTGGCCCTGGGAC
>SJYX01019432.1:120263-132436 GCA_006410675.1 Oreotragus oreotragus
TGTACAAATCAAACAAAATAATACGTAAAATCAAATAAATAGCAAAAGCAAAATTCAAACAAACAAAAATAGCTCTTCAAAAAAGGAAAACCTTTTTGGTTCTCATTCCTATGTATCACTTTCTTATTCACTCTCTGTTTTAAGCAGCCTCTTCAAAAAATAACCATAACAGTATAGTTGTTCTAAATTTTTTTCCTGTGTAAGACTGACTGCAGTGCAGCTTTCAGCCCTGTCACTATATTGAAACTGCTTTCCCTGAGGCTCTGAAAGACTCAGTGGCATAATCCCTGGGATAGAGGCAGATGTGCATATGGAGTTTGTTCTTTGGAGGGTTTTTAAGTGGCGATGGCATTAAAGTCCTAACGGGCGTCTCCGTAAACCGTTTTATGACTGCTGTTCTCGTCAGCACACAGGCTGAGTATCCAGGAAATAAAACAGTTTAGCCTGTAAAGGAACTACGTGTTAATGTATTGCTTTAATGCTTATAGCTTGATGATATGGCATAGGTTTTGAGTCATTCCTTAGCATGTTTGCTCAAACTGTGCTATGGAAATATTTTAGATTAAACTTTCTTAATGTGACCTCCTACGGTCCCATGAGGTTAGCTGTGGGCTTGTACACCTTTAGTTCAGGTAATGAGAGTTGCTGGCGGGGGCTGGGGTGGATCGGTGATAAACTCACAGGCGCGTTTAGAATTTGTAATGACTGTGTTGTGTTCATAAGTAATCAGATCCCGTTCTGCTCCTATTAGAAGCCTTCCCGGGGTTTCCCATTGCACTGAGAGTGAAATCCAAACACCCTCCCACGCCTGCAAGCTCCAGCCCTCTGCCTCATTCCCTGTCCCCCGGGAGCTGGTCCAGCCCCTCTGCCTCCAGCACACCCGTCACTGCTCCTCGGCCTTTGCACTTGCGGTCACCTCTGCCTGTAATCCTCTTCCTCCAGACCCTCCACTGCCTGCGCGGGTCTCAGATCAAATGTCACCCCCTCAGAGTCTTCAGCAGAACCTCCCCTCACGGCACCCTGCTCGTGACCCTGCTTCGCCACCTCCGCCCCCTGGGCCGGTGGAGGATCCGCAGGAGAGCTGGGCCTGGCTGCTGGCCACGCCCTGCCCTCCCTGCTGCATCCCTGTGCCTCAAGGTGCCTTGTGCCTAGATGAACGGGACCCTTAGAATTATCCCCACAGATCAAAACGGTAAAAGCAACATGTGGCTAAACAGGAACTAATTCGTACAGTTGTCTGTTTGAATTACTCAATAATTGATTCACCATTTCATTACACAGTACAGAATTCAATTAGGGCAGAAGCAGATACCGTCTCTTGGGGCTGGAGCTGGTATGCAGATACAAGAATCTATCTTTTGTTCAATTTGTCAGGTCATGATTTCTGTTGATTCTTTAAGAGAAACAGCCAAATAATATACATAATACATGTGTGTGTGTGTGTTACTCACGCACTTGTGTCAGCCTCTTTGCGACCCCGTGGACTATAGCCTGCCAGGCTCCTTTCTCCACGGAATTTTCCAAGCAAGGATACTGGAGTGAGTAGCCATGCCTTTCTCCAGGGGATCTTCTTGATCCAGGGATTGAACCCAGGTCTCCTGCATTGCAGGTGGATGCTTTACCATTTGAGCTGCTAGGAAAGCCCTAGTTTTAAATATGTAAAACTTTAAAGTTCTAAATTTAAAACTTTGAATTTATGTTCTAGAGGCTTTTTGGAAATTGCTGAAATACTATTAGGTCTTTCTTTTTTAAAAAAAATCAAGTCAGGTCATGGCTGGGGCGGAGAGGCAGCTGAGCGCACTCTGGACTGGAGGTCAGGAGGCCCAGAGCCGGCCTAGTTCTTGTCCAGTCGCTCAGGCGTGCCCGATTCTCTGCAGCCACATGGACTGCAGCACGCCAGGCCTCCCTGTCCTCCACCAGCTCCAACTCACGCCCATTGAGTTGGTGACGCCATCCAGTCTCATCCCTGTCATCCCCTTCTCCTCCTGCCTTCAATCGTTCCCAGAATCAGGGACTTTTCCAATGAGAATTGGCTCTTTGCATCAGGTGGCCAAGGTCTTGGAGCTTCAGCTTTAGCGTCAGTCCTTCCAGTGAGTATTCAGGGTTGATTTCCTTGAAGGTGGACTGGGTTCTGTCTGAGGGTTTAGTCCTGTCAGTAGCCAGCTCGTCGCCTGAGTCTTCTGGCCCTCATTTCCCTAATTTATGAAATACTAGCGTCTAATGAAACGACTGTAAATGTCTGTTCCCTTTTAACACTGTAAAATTATCTAATTTCAAACATGAGCCGGTCATTTTCTCACTTTGGGGAATTTTTATAGGTTGTGTAAATATGGGCTAGTTCTCCAGATATCATTAGGCTTTTGCAACAACGGAAGATGAACGATGGGACAGTGAAGATGAACAGATCTATCAGGACATGAAAGCATTTAAGAGGTTGAAAGTGGTCTAGTTTGTTACAGTTGTAATTTTTTTTGGTAGCACCTGTGGTAAGAAACACTATATATGATTTATTGGAGGTTTGTCTTTAGGATGCTGTTTTTGGCTTTATCACTGTTTCAAGAGTTCCAATCATTTTTTCCTTTGGAAATCATCTGAGACTTTATAATTGACTTGGCTTAATGCATCTACTTTAGCATATCAGTTTTAAAGTTCATATAATTCTTCATTGACATTAGATACATGTCAGTTTTAAGAAATACTGTAGAGTACTATGTCCCATCCTGCATCATTTCACTGGTCCTCAAACTATAGCAGGGGTTTCACCATTGCCTCTGAAAGTGAAAGCAAGTCAAACGTTAGCCGATCAGTTGTGTCCAACTCATTGTGACCCTGTGGACTATAGCCCACCAGGCTCCTCTGTCCATGTAAGTCTCCAGGCAAGAATGTTGGAGTGGGTTGCCATTCCCTTCTCCAGGGGATCTTCCCGACCCAGGGATTGAACCTGGGTCTCCTGCAGTTCAAGTGGATTCTTTGCTGAGCTCCAAATTTCGGGAAGCCCAAAACCAGGGAAGCCCCAGATCTTGCCTGTAAGGTTGGTGAGACACAGATGACTGCCCCATCCTGAGTTTCTCATCTGGTAGGACTGGGATGAGGCTGGGAACGTGTGTCTGAGTTCCCAGATACGCTGGGGCTGCCGATCGGAGGCTCCGGCTGTGGTCTGTGCCGTGCTGTGCTTGTGCTTGCTGCCAGCACCGTGATCCAGAGGCGCCGAGCGCCCGCTGTGTCTACAGCGGTGCATCGGCAGTGCCAGCCCTCTTTCCCTCTTAGCGTTGTAGTCACTGGCTTTATAAGCTGTCTCAAGTCCTTCCAGTCTCTGCAAAGTGTGACACGCAACCAACGGTGAAATGCGACTGGAACCTAGGGCAGCATACTGCCACTCACTGTAACCTTTTGGATTATGTGTTTAAATGGGGAAAACGTGCATTCAGAGGTGATAGGCGACTTATTCCTGTCAGTTTGACAACAGTGGCTTTAGAATCAGAAATACCTTGGCTCATAGGTGAGCTCTGCCTCTTACTGGCTGTTTGAATTTGGGAAAATGATGGGGCTTTCCAAATCTTGGATTTCCTTCTTGCTCAGGTGGGTTGATCATATTTGCCTGATAGGATTTTTGTGGTGGTGGGTTAGTCGCTAAGTTGTGTCCAACTCTCACGACCCCGTGGACTGTAGCCTGCCAGGCCCCTCTGTCCATGGGATTCTGCAGGCGAGGATACTGGAGTGGGTTGCCATTTCCTTCTCCAGGGGATCTTCCTGATTCAGGGATTGAACTCGGGGCTTCTGCATTGCAGGCAGATTCTTTACCCACTGAGCTGTGAGGGAAGTTGCAGGATTTCTGTGAGGACTTACTAGGTCAGGCACATAAAGTACTTGGTCGGTGCTCAGTACTTGGTGGCTTGTAAAGAGTCAGGCCAAACAGTCATAACCCGGGTGTGTTTGCTGCCGTCTTGCCCTCGTGTGGGCTGCTTCCCCCGGCCCGTCTGCAGGGGGCGGGCCCCGGGCAGGAGACGGGGCGCTGCCTGCTGCGTCCTCTCGCTTGTCTGGAGGTGCTGCGTCTTGTCGCCGCCCGAGCTAGCGCTGTGCCCCCGGGGCTGTGCCTTGGCTTCTGCTACTGAGGACCTGTCTCAGCCTGCCTCCCTGCTTCTGCCCCCTCTGTGTTCTGAGGTGACCTTATGCTCATCCTTCTGGCCCACGTGGAAACCAGTGTATCTGGAGGTAAGTGGCTCAGTGGTAAAGAATCCGCCTGCAGTGCAGGAGACGCGGGTTCAGTCGCTGGGTCGGGAAGATCCCCTGGGGAAGGGAATGGTGGCCCACTCCAGCATTCTTCTGGGGAAACTCAGTCCGTGGGGTCACAAGGAGGCACGACACGCAGGGCCCCACGGGGACACCACTGATGCGACTGAGCACACTCTCAGCCCCTCCCCGACCTGGCGTGGCAAAGCTAGCCCTTCCCACCTGTGTTAAATCTGTCTTTCCGAACGTGTATCCCCCCAATCTGGTGTGGCAAAGCTAACCCTTCCCGCCTATGTTAAATCCGTCTTTAAAAACGTGCATAGTTTAATTTTACTGGATTCAGAGCACGTTTTTCCTGTGCACCTGAAGCTCCCGTTTGCATGCTGGATGCTCAGTGGACACACAGCCCGGAGGACAGAGCTTGGCCTTGCTGTGCGTCCTCTTCAAAAGCACCTACAGCCGCTGGAGTTTAGCTGGCTTGGGGTACATTGGGGAACTTTTCAACTGTGATTTCTGTTGATGAGTGGAGAATCTCCTAAGAAGCTGTCTTGGCCACTAAGGAGTGTCTGGTGAGGAAGTGCCAGTCGCTCCCATCGCAGGCCGTGCCTGGGGGCGGCGTGAGGGCTCTGCGGCTCTTCGTTGTTGCTCTGCGTTGCTTTCGGATGTGGCCGTGAAGCCTCCATTGTCCCAAGGCCTATTGCGATGCTGTGCCGTCCACCATGTGTATGATTTCATGCTTCTCAGAAACAGAAGAGGTTTGTCTTTGTTGCATATTTACACCAACACTTTGCTGCCTGTTTCCTTTTCAGTGTGCTAATGCTAATCTAATTCACTTGTTTGCATTTGCAAGTATGTGTAGAAAGAACAGAAGAGTCCACCATGTGTATGATTTCATGCTTCTCAGAAACAGAAGAGGTTTGTCTTTGTTGCATATTTACACCAACACTTTGCTGCCTGTTTCCTTTTCAGTGTGCTAATGCTAATCTAATTCACTTGTTTGCATTTGCAAGTATGTGTAGAAAGAACAGAAGCATCAGGTTGACTACCATTTATTTACATAATTACAAAAAATACACAATGGATGTAAGGAACAAGACATAGCAGTCTTCCTTGATTGAATTGGGATATTTAAATATTGGTACAGTACTTCAGGATTGGGGCACAATATAAAGGAAATCAACCCTGAATATTCACTGGAAGGACTGATGCTGAAGCTCCAATACTTTGGCCACCTGATAAGAAGAGCTGACTCACTGGAAAAGACCCTGATGCTGGGAAAGATTGAAGGCAAAAGGAGAAAGCGTCAGCAGAGGATGAGGTGGTTGGATGGCATCACCACCTCTGTGGACATGAGTCTGAGCAAGCTCTATGAGATAGTGAAAGACAGAGGAGCCTGGTGTCCTTTGGCCCATGAGGACACAGAGTCAGACTTGATTTAGCAACTGAACATTGGAGTGTGATAGTTATCTCTCTTTCAGCTCTTCACTCTGTATAATAGGTTCTGGGTTCATCCATGGCTTTAGAACTGACTCAAAGGTGTTCCTTTTATGGCCGAGTAATCTTCTGTGGTGTATACGTCCAACAACTTCTTCATCCATTCTTCTGTCCATGGACATCTAGGTTGCTTCCATGTTCTAGCTATTGTAAACAGTGCTGCGTGAACAATGGCATACATGTGTTTTTTCACTTTTGCTTTCCTCAGGGTATATGCCTAGGGGTGGAATTGCTGGGTCATGTGGTGGTTTCACTCCTAGTTTGTAAGGAACCTCCATGCCTTCTTTCCCAGTGGCTGCATCAGTTCACGTTCCCACCAAGTCCACCATTTCCCAGTGCACCGGTCTGTGACGCTGAGTAGGTTCACACCGTTGGGCAAGCGTCGCCACCGTGTACCTGCAGGGCTTTCTCATCCCAAACTAACACCCTGCGTCCTTTCAACACTAATTCCCCATTCTCCCCTCCTCCCAGCCCCTGGGAACCACCATTCTACTCTCTAGAGGAGAATGAACTTGACGATCTGACAGCTCGAGGCACATAGCTCACATGAAGGGAAGCATACAGGCTCTGTCCTCTGTGACCGGCGCGCTGACCGATGGTGATGTCCTCAGGGTGCATCTATGCCAGAGTTCTCGCCCTTTTTAAGGCTGAAATGGGGCTTCTATGGTGGCTCAGATAGCGAAGAATCCGCCTGCAAAGCGGGAGACCTGGATTCGATTCCCTGGGTGGGAAATCTCCTGGAGGAGAGCGTGGCAACCCACTCCAGTCTTCCTGCCTGGAGAATCCCGTGGGCAGAGGAGCCTGATGGGCTGCAGTCCAGGGGGTCGCAGACTTGGACACGCCTGAGCGACGGAGCACAGCGCACACAAGGCTGAGGCACACCGTTTGCCCGCCCGTCAGTGGACACTCGGGCTGCGCCTGCCTTTTGCCTGGGGGATAATCTGCTATGAACATGAGCTTATAGCTATATCTCCCAGATTCCACTTTCAGTTCTTCTGGGGTATACGTGTGCTCAGAAGTGCAACTTTTGTATTATAAGGTAATTTTTATTTTTTTAGTAACAAACACATTATTTTCTATAGCAAATGCACCATTTGATTAATATATTCTCATCAACAGCACCGGAGAAGGCAATGGCACCCCACTCCAGTACTCTTGCCTGGAAAATCCCATGGACGGAGGAGCCTGGTGGGTTGCAGTCCATGGGGTTGCTAAGAGTCGGACACAACTGAGCAACTTCCCTTTCACTTTTCACTTTCACAGATTGGAGAAGGAAATGGCAACTCCAGTGTTCTTGCCTGGAGAAGCCCAGGGACAGGGGACCCTGGTGGACCGCAGACTATGGGGTCACACAGAGCTGGCCACGACTGAAGCGACTTAGCAGCAGCAGCATCAACAGCACACATGGGTTCCAATTTCTCCACATCCTCACCAACAGTCCTCAAAATACAGATAAAATTCAACTCACTCATCCAGTTTTCGAGACTCACCACTCTCGCCATGCCAAATGAAGGCATGGTTTTCTCATCTCGAAAACAGAGACGCTGGACAGCACACTCCTTTCTACTGGAAGCTCCAGCAAGGTCCAGGGAAAAGACATGGCAGAAACTTGAGGGAAAAGACATGGCAGAAACTTGGGGGAAAAGCACCGTGTACCGCAGACAGTGAAGGCGTTTCGGCACTCGAGGGAAAGGTTTCAGCTAGGCGCTTTCTGACCATAAGGAAGCTTTATTCGCCTCATACACCACTTACATCTATGTTAATGTCATTTTCCTCTCCAAAAAGCGATGCTACAGATCTTAATAAACAGGATTAAACTTTACTATCTAGCTAGGTCAGTCTTGCTCAACGCCACCTCTGAAAGTCACTAAGTTAGAAACCAGCATCATTTTCTCCATCTCGGTCCCCAAGTACTGCTCTTGGTTTCTGCTTCTGCTCTGACAAAAAGAGCAGCTGCTTTGCCCCATAAAGCCTACTGTCTTTTTCTGGATGATGCTGAACATCGTTTGTAAATTGTATATGTAATTAAATTGTGGAAACTGTTGTTCAAGGCAACCAAACCGAGGAACACAGTGGGAATCTTAACACTGCTTCAGCCTTTGCCCAAATCCTCTCGTCTTTCTGACGGTGGTGAGAAGAGCCTTAAGCAGCTCTTTCTCTGGAGACCACGACACCAGCCCGGCAGCCGCCACGCTGGGGCTGCTTTGGGTGAGGAGCGCTGCACGTTGGGGCTGCGATCACGTGCCTTCTCTCCCCCCCCACCATCCAGACACTGCGCTTAGTGAGCAATGTAAACAGTACGTCAATTAGAGTCCTTTAAAGTTGAGACTCAAACAGAAAAACATACCAATTATCTGGTTTTCCATGTTTCAGAACAACATAATTTTGGAGCTTTGATTTATTTGCTTAAGTTATAAATGAGTTTTCAAATTATTCTCCCCTCCTCTAGCACTTAGATCATATTAAGCTTTTTTCTGCAAGTATATCTATTCTTTCTGAATTCATGACTCATTTTGCCCTGAGCAGACCATGCCTCAGTTTCTTGATTATGGCAAACTACGTCAAAAGAGAAGCCACAATTACTAAAGTCCAAAAAGAGATTCCTGTCATCTTCTGCCGATTCAAGCGTCAGTGAAAGCAGATTTGTGCCCTGGTCCAATTCACTGAGAAAGTCACGTCTGGACCAAGTGAAACGACGGGACAATGCAGACCCGCCGACGTGGCTCGCACTGCCTGTTCGCCGCTGCTCAGCCAAGCCCAGTTCTGAGACCCCACGGGCTGCAGCGCAGCAGGCTTCTCTGTCCACGGGGCTGCCCAGGCAAGAACCTGGAGTGGGCTGCCGTTTCCTTCTCCAGCACACCGAAGCAGGCTATATCCCATTTCCTAAGTCAAGTGAGAGGTCTCTAGCGATCATTCCCTCATTCCTCCAGCACACAGACATGTTTGTGGCTTTAGCAGTCTCTGAATTTGCGCCCACTCGCTTGAATGCGAGATGGCCTGCACTGGAGCGCAGACCGTAAGCTTTCCGTTCCTCTAAAGACGAGGGTTTGTGGATGAGGCCACAAACCCTGTGTCATGACTTTACCACAGCTCACCAATTTCTATTCCATCGTTTTAAGGCAGGAGCTAGAATCAGAACCTGTTCCCATTTTCTTTCTCAAAACTAGCTCAGGGTGAGAATGTTAATCACATGAGAAGTCTCTGCTCTCCCTTTGAGAGGAGGCTTCTTGACACTTGGGCTGAGTCTTTCCTGAGGTGCTACCCTGTGGGTGACGGGGCACGCAGCTGTCCGTGACCAGAGACGTCAGGAACAACCCCTCGTGTGACAGTCAGACGTCTCTCGGGAGGCAAAACTGTGCCAAAGGTGAGCAGCCGCCTCTGAGATGGTCGCCCTCTGCTTCCACACGAGGTCGGGGTGAGGGCCATGGGCCAGAGCGAGCACGCCGGCCCGACGCTCCCCACGGTCTCAGACGCTGAGGACCCGCAGGCCCACAGCGCGGGGCCTGGGGCAGCCGCGGCCCCCGGTGCCTCAGCTCTGATGGGCGGGCGGGCAGGGGCCCCCTCCTGGCCCTGGACAGCCTTCTTGTCATCCTCAGGCCTTTGGATGAGAAATCGGATCTAGATTCCGACAAGTATGAGTTTGCTAAACGCATAAGCGTCCCCTTTTCCCCTTACCAGGGCTGTTATGCTGCGGTCACTCATTTCACCCTGTATGAAAGACACTTTAATTAGGTTAAGATACAACTGGTAGCTGCTTTAAAGTGGGGCGGGGGGCGGGGGAGGAGGAGGAGAAAGGGCAAAGGAAAGCTTTTCTTCAAGGCCTCAAGTATCCCACGATAATAGTGGTATTCATGGACCAGGACAGATATCCATCTCACGGTGCAGCACACTGGCCTCTTGCCACAATGCCCATGACAATGCAGCATTCAGCTGAAGGTTTCCGAGGAGGGGCAGCAAAGTCGAGTAACTACTCAGCTGACTCACCTTACCTTTAGTTTTTTTTTAAACTCCAAAAACAAATATTTTAATGCATCAAGTTTTATTTACCATGGGCACCGTTTCCATCTTCCGGCAAGATCGATGTTTTATTGGTCCCTAAACTATTTAAGAAAGTTTCATAAACTTTCACCAAAGCTATTAACTTATAGCTGACTCACCTTACCTTTAGTTTTTTTTTAAACTCCAAAAACAAATATTTTAATGCATCAAGTTTTATTTACCATGGGCACCGTTTCCATCTTCCGGCAAGATCGATGTTTTATTGGTCCCTAAACTATTTAAGAAAGTTTCATAAACTTTCACCAAAGCTATTAACTTATGAAAGCTGAAATCAACCCAAACCATCGTTAAGTGCTCAAAATGTTATAAAAGCAAATAAATTCATTTTATTCCAACACAAACTGATGCCAAAAAAACAAAACAGTGCTCTGCTCCAAAAACATATGATCTTAATCATCAAAAACTACACTGCTCTTTGCTATACAATCTCCAGCACTGAAAATTATTATCCTTGTTACTTTTTTTACCCTTGGGTGCATCTTACTCAGGGATAGATATTAAAGTCATTGAAGAATGGGATAAGAATCACACATATTATTGAATTATCCTTGTAAATTCATTTGTAAATTATTTGACATATGCAAATGCAACGTTTCTCCAAAACATGGAGAACATATGTATATATGGCTGAATTCATAAGTTAGATTTGCATATGACCTGTCTGCACTGCAATGAAATAGTTTTGAGCAAGAATTCATAAACGGCAGGGAGAGCTCTACTGTGTATTAGTCAGTCCTTCACACTATGAAGTCGTATCCTTCAGTATCATATAGATATGACTATAAAAAGTGGTGTCTTCTGAGACAGTGCTGTTGCTAAATATTCCCGTATATTTGGAATCTGGACAAATAGTGCTGAAGAGTTTACTTCCAGGGCAGCAGTGGAGAAACAGATGTAGAGAACAGACATGTGGCCATGGGAGAGGGGAGGAGACGGGAGACGCGTGGAGAGAGTCACATGGACGCTCACACAACCATGTGCAAGACGGATAGCCAGCGGGGATGTGCCGTGTGGCTCAGGAAACTCAAACGGGGGCTCGGTATCAACCCAGAGGGGTGGGATGGGGAGGGAGAAGAGAACAGACATGTGGCCATGGGAGAGGGGAGGAGACGGGAGACGCGTGGAGAGAGTCACATGGACGCTCACACAACCATGTGCAAGACGGATAGCCAGCGGGGATGTGCCGTGTGGCTCAGGAAACTCAAACGGGGGCTCGGTATCAACCCAGAGGGGTGGGATGGGGAGGGAGCGGGGAGGGAGGTTCAAGAGGGAGGGGATGTGTGTATGCCTATGGCTGATTCATGCTGAGGCTTGACAGAAAAAACAATTATCATTCAATAAAAAATGAAATAAAATGGTGAAGTTGGGGAAAAAATGGTGAAGTTGGTAAATTTTTTGTTGTGCCTTTTATCACAATTTTTTAAAAAAGAATAACTGCTCCCATAAGCTTTTGTCATCTCTTTTTGCCACAGACTTTTCATTTAAATATATGGTTCTCTTCATCAGTACTAAGGAGAAGACCAACATCTATAATTCCTCTGCAGTTTACTAAGCAGAGGAATAAAAGGTTGACTTTCCCACATCCACACTTACTTAAGAGTGTCTAACACTGTTCCCCCGAATAGGAGCTGCATGTGGTGGGACTAAGTTGGGAAAGTGGTGCTGATGGTCCGTTCTGCTTGGCCTGCTAGACAACCTCCTTTGGAAGCGGCACACCTGCCGCTTTGGTCAAACAGGTGATGGCATTTCGTTTTTGTGCCTTTGAACAGTGTGTGTTACGTTTGTTTCATAAGGTTGGGACTAGTATTTAGTCAGTTAATTGAAGAAGTTGGTCAAAGCATTGCATGGATTGGTTTCAGATGATCTTTTGTACTTTGCTTATCCTAGACTTTGTGTGGAGGCATGGCGGTGAGACACCTCTGAAGCCTTGTTGTGAAGAAAGGATCTGAGAGGAGCAGAGAGCCCCAGTTGCCCTGGTAGCACTCCTAGGCTGACTGGTAGTTCCGAGAGCTAAGCCAGTAACAACAGCTGTTCTCGCCCTTGCCTCAGGATCAGGGGGCTCAACTTTATCAGTGTCCCCCTAGTTCCAGTTTCTCCACAAACTTGTTTTAATGTTATTTTGTTAATTGATTCACTTTACTGGGTTTCTCCAAAGCATTCAGTCTAGTTATACATATATATGAAGTGAAGTGAAGTGAAATTTGCTCAGTCCTGTCCGACTCTTGGGGAGACCCCATGGTCTATATAGCCATGAAATTCTCCAGAATGCTGGCGTGGGTAGCCTATCCCTTCTCCAGGGGAGCGTCCTGACCCAGGGATCGAACCCAGGTCTGCTGCGTTGCAGACGGATTCTTTACCAGCAGAGCCACAAGGGACGCCGCGCGCGTGTG